>JAKOGI010004447.1:0-26271 GCA_029747015.1 Carnegiea gigantea
TTAATATGGCGGATGTTGAGATTCGAACCTAAAACCCCTCGCTCAAAGAGATTCTAATAGTCTGATACCATGTTAGATTTAGACGATAGAACGACTCATGCAAACTCGTGAAATGACTTGTGTTGACTGTCTCTGTAATTTTTCGACTAGCATGGCTATTGGCCACCCATTATTTATTACTGCTAATTATTTAAGGATATTCTGACATTAGATGGTCGCTCAACAATCTCTCCTACTCGCTAGATTTCTCAAGCTCAAAACTTGTATGCATCCCAAAGTTCAAAACTGTTTTAATTATAGAATAATTACTCGCTCCATCTGATATTCATAGTCATTCCTAAGAAATATGTAAAAATAAGCATTAAATGTATTTATATTGTTGAAATGAGTTTTCAACCCATAAAACAATGGTAAATCCTTGAAAGGGTAAAATTTGGCAATAATATGAGACTAAAGAAAGAATTTTTTTTGACAATGAATATGAAAGTGAGGAAATAGTTAGTAATTAGTAATTCGTAATCAACTATGAAATCATTGTGCAAACTAGAGTTGCCAAGCTTCAAAAGCTCAGAAAAAGGCCACCCATCAATAATTGTTGATGAAAAATCACCAACTTTTTTTCATCAGCATACATTGCTTTTGCAGAGGAGTTGCATGATCATTATGTTATTGGCGTTGCATACATAGCACCTGCATGGCACATCTTTTTTGGGCACCTTAGGCAGCACTTTTGGATCCTCAGAACGTACAGTACTCAACTTTAAACTTTAGAAGATGAATACTGCAAAATAAAGCACGGCATTTGCACCCACTACATGACAAGTTAAAGCGTAAATACACAATTTCACATTACACAAAGACCTTAGTTGAATGTTCGTCTTATTTCAATGGGTTGGATTACTGCATGATATTACTCATTTTTCCTCTCGTCTCTTCAGCAGATTTAGGAACTTCTTATATGGAAATTCAACGTTCGAGTTTCCTAAAGTTTGACAGGTATCACTTACAAGTTTTACGTGTGTTCTTATGGGGAGGGGGGAGTATGAGAACTCCGATAATATAAGCTTAATTTTCAGCTAACAATGCCCAAAACATTGTAAATCCACAAAAACAAAATCGATACTGAGAGTCGTTGACTTATTGTTGTTGTTGTTTATGCTGGAGACACTCATAATCAAAATGTGCATTCTCTCTTAATCCCAGCACATGTTTGTACACTTTAAGTTTAGAGCAATCCTTGTTTTCATTACTATTTTACGCCCATAACTCATAATGATGCCGGGACATTTGGTTATCGTAGAAGCAACGCCAGGAATACAATGTACCGTGTATTTTCCTTATTATTTTTGTGTGTGTTTATTTTGATTTTTCATGAAGATTGCAATCAAATGCATGAAGGATAACCCCTCCAAAAATGATGATATAGTACTGTTCCTGCTCCACACCCAAGTGGCTTTAGTTGAATTCAGATCCAAATGTTTTGACTTGCATGTTATTGTGTAGTCAAGTGTCCCATTAGTCCGACGTTGTTTCTAATTAACATCGCAACCTGATGAATTAATGCATTTTGATGGATTTCTTTTAATCTAGATTGTATTTGATCCTGTCCCAAAGTGTTTTTTTAAATTCTCAAATATGCTCTTACTTCGTATTGATCTTTAGTTGTTCTATTGCCAATTACGTATGTGATGCATTGGCATGTTGTTGCGAAGTCTTCGGATTGGTGGAAAATATTCTTTCCTGCCGCGACATATTATAACATGTCCGCTCTTTTTTGTGCATTAGCCTATCTTACAATTTTTTAATTTTTTTTTTTTTTTTGAAAAGAAAGATCCCAAGGCTGCTATACCCTTTTTTATGATGTCACATTGTGATCCAAGATATATGAAATTATGAATACACAAGGAAGAACTAACATGCTAGAATATTAATGGACTGATTATAGCAAATTATTATGATGCAATTAGGGGCTAAATTATATGCATATATTTCAGCAATATGAACATTCATATCATGCTGGCAGAAATCCATAAAAAGGGCAATTAATTAATAAAAAAGGAAAATAGGACATACAAAAAAATTAAAAATTTGGATGAAAGGAAGGAGAAATGGAAAGAGTTGGGCTCAGCACTAGTTACGCCCAGTGGGCCGAACTACACAAAGGAGGAGGCACCATAACCAATAGGTGAGAAAACGGCAGGTCCATAATGATCCCACTTTCCGATTGGGCTTAAAGGAACTAATGAGTTACTTAGAGCCCAATTGAGGCCCAAAATACATAAGACTGTTTGATAAAACGCTTTTAGGGTTTTCACAAGTTACACGGACTTGGTGAGCAAGCGAAAAAATAAAATAAAATCATTTTTTAACCCATGTTGGCCTCATGCATTTTCCAACACAGGTGGCGAGTATTTTTCACTTATTATGAACTTATTTGTTCATCATGCCTCATTTTCTTCGACTTATTTTTTACAGACTAAATATAGTAAATAAGTTCAGAATAAATTCAACGAATAAATTCGGAATAGGTTTAAAATAAGTTAAGGTTTAACGAACCCAAGATACACATACGCCCCAAAATATCCAACTCTCACGCTGTCAATCAAGTTCCCGCATTAGATAAAGAGAATCTGTTTCCACACGCTATTTTTTTTTATCATTAAAATCTTGGGGGAGGGGGACAATGGTTCTAATTCGTAGTCAAACTTATCTATATATATATTGGAAAGTATCTGGCCATTTTAGTACGTGAACACTAATTTTTCTCCCTCGCCGGCTATTGATTTAGAGTTGGTGATATCTGTATCAGCAAGACACTTCTTAACTAAGTGTCTTACTTAACTAAAATTAATGTATTATAGAATTTAAAGTCACCAAATTTTTAATAATTATAATTAATTATCAATTCTGCAGGTAATAGGTGTAAAAAATTACACTCTAATCACATCAATCATATCCTCGACAATATATCATATATGTTATTTTATAATTATTAAAAATTATTTTACAAAACTTATAGATAATAATACTCTTTCCTTTACTTGTTCAATCAAACTACCTGTCCAATTTAATACATAGCAATATAATTAATTTTTAAGTCATGACAAAATACCTTATAACAATACGTCTGTCATTTTACCACATTTAAATATACACCAAGCCAGCCAACATATATTGATTTTGATTTGTGAGGTCATGACTTATCCACGGCCATGCAAATACTATCAAGGATATGCCAATTAATACCCCCTGCCTGCTCTTTTTGGCATCGTTGGCAGGCACCCCATGTAGACAATCAATATCACCTTTCAATTCACTAATTTTTCTCTTTTTGTCCTGCATTATTAAATTTGGCATTTTCATAGGTATTATTCTATATATGAAAATATTAATTTCTTCAGAATTTTCTACTTGTCCATTGAAATTCAAAATCATTTAATTTTTGGAGTTACGACGAAAAGGACAAATAATTTTTCTTTTTTAGGCACTCGCATGAAAACAAGTATAATCAAGACCATTTATGCGCAGCCAGGACTGAATAGTCATGGAGTAGTTGAAGTACAAATATACTATTAAAATGAATTGGATAATTATATTACTTTTATCTAAATCAAAATAACATATATAGGCGGTTTAACTGATTGCATATTTATTTTACTTTAATCAAAGCTTCAAGTGTAAATCTTTTGAAATAATTAAAGCAAAAAACATACAATTTGTTAATGAAGGATCATTGACCATAAAACAAATTAAATATCATTAAATATTTTAGAATAAGGACGCGATCTTTGGTTATGCTTATTTATACATACAAGTGATTAGCCACTTGAAATTGATCATTGAAGAGATTCTCAAGAGTTTCTTGCTAAATGCGATTATAATGACTATCTTCTCTTGCATGTCATGATCTTAATTAAATCCTCAATTACCAGTAATCCTCAATTTCAAGAGTAAATCTTTTGCTGAGTACGTTGTTCAGTTAAGCTATAAGAATCCTTATTGTCAAGTGGCAAATTAGCAATATTAAAAATCTTGACTACTTCTACTTTTGAGTTTTGATAAATCACCTTGCTGGAACGACAAAAATCAATCCAAGAATTCATGAACACTAATAATAACCTCCGGTGTGAGTCCTATTTTTGTGGAGTGTGGGGAGATTTAGTTGTAATAGGCAGCTTCACCGGTGTATACATTTCTACAAAGAACCAAACATCGAATTGTACATTAGAGCACGTCCAACGGGGGCATTTTTGTGGCTCGCCCCCCTTGGCACGTGAATCAGCGGCTCGCAAGCCGGCTGCTCACTCCCTTTTTCCCTTGCCTTTTTAAAATTTTAATTGGTTTTTTCTTTTTTTGATATTAAAAAGAAGGTTGTGTATTGTAAAGTGGATTCATGAGTATTATTTTATTTGGTAAGTCAAAGTAGCGAGCCTTGCATTGGATAAAAAGAGAATTGTGGGCCAAAAAGTTGGCTCATGTGTCTTTAATTATTAGTTTAAACTTTTGGTTAAGTTGGTTCTTGAATAAACTAAAGATAATATGGTGGTTCTAAATTGCCTAGTAATCAATTTCGTGTTTGAATGGGGCATCATGTGCTTGTCCTGTGTTTGCACTTTGCATTTGGTTGTATGTATAACATGGCAGGTGCAACACAGCAAAGGATGGGATTGTTTGCACAGAGGTCCCCTAAGATTTTGGCAGTTAATTTAGTTGCCATCTTGGAGTTGAAGTTTAATTTGGACCACCTTTAACTTTGCTCACACATTTGTAGTTGGTCCTAAACTATTGAAGTGAAGGTAAGTCAGTCAAAAGGGACATAGATTACCAAAATTACCCTTTCTGTTGAGGTTAAAAGGGTTATTTTGTGAAATGAGTAGGAAGAGGAAGTCGCAGCAAAAGAGAGCAAGGGTTGGTGTTCTTCTTCAATTCTCATCGTGATTTGCATCTGAAATTAGCAAGTGAAGGTATGGTTTAATTTATTTTTTGTTTTCGATTTTAGGAAGGCAGCCATGGAAGGTCATGAAAGCTAAGTCAGTTCTCTTTGATTGTGGTTGTTCTTCAACCTTTGACTGTGCAAGTTTTTTTTTTGGGGGGGGGGAGAAGGCAGCCATGGACGGTCAAAGTCGAAGCTTTGGTTCCCCAGCATCATATTCAAGAATTTGTTGTCTAAAATGCAAAGTTACAACTGAGTTGGAGTATAGCATCTCCAGATCGGAGAAGAATTTCTTGAGGCCTTACTATGCATGTTTGAAATGTGAGGGGTTTGTTTGTTGGGCAGAGCAAGAAGGCAAAGGAGATAGCATGGGAAGCTATGAACGTGGAAGCACGAATAGAGGAAGGCAAAGGGTAGTGGGAGGACCCCAAGGCTCAGTTACCATTGATTTGAATGATATAATTCAGTTGAAGGAAGAAGTTTCATATGTAAAGGGGGAAATAGTTGAAATGAGAAGTGAAATAAGAAGTCTGTTGGGCAAGATATATGAGGCAATTAAGATGTTGGCTTTATTGTGTGTTGTAATTTTTGTTGTTTGTGTTGTAATGTTAGACGTTTTGAGATGAAGTAATATTTGTTGGCTTGTGCTTGTGTTTTGCTGAACTATGTTGTAATTTCATTAAATCAATGCTATGGAATGAAGTTAAATTAGCATAATGACAATGTTGTTTGAACTTATGTTTGCAAAAATGAGAATGCTTTTGGAAATGAGAATGCTTCATTGCAACAGTTGCCTTTGCATAGTCATGTACAAAGGCCAAACCAATACTGGGAGTGGGAGTGTTCACAATTACAGCTACAAGCTATGCAAAAACTGACTTTGACCTACATCTTTTAACTGTGCAGACAGTGGGTATAAACAACATTCATATGTTGTGCAAAAAATAACTGACACTTGCAGTTAGATGAAGTGCATAGTCTTACACATTCAAGCTGTCCCCCTCCCCAAAAAAAAAAAAAAAAAAAACAAGCAAGGCAGGGGCAAAGTATTAAGCCCTCATCTTCTTCATCCTCTTTTTAACTTCAGTAATGGCAACCCTGAGCTCATCAAGGGTCATGGCAGACACCTCTTTTTCCTTCCTTTTTTTTGTGCTATGAGGGTTGACTGATCTGCTTGCCTATAGTTGGCCTCAAAATAGGTTGACTAGAACTAGGTGGCTTTAGTGATGCATGTATCCTCAAAATAATCTTTACTTGGTATATTGAACCATCAAGAAGAATAGATGCATGTATCATCCAACTGTAGTTTTTAGCTTCACATTTGACAGTATATCTGTAGGGCTCATTCTTTATTATCTTGAAATGGGTGCCCTCTTGCACCATATAATCCCTAATCACATCTAAGAAAGATGACTTATCTATGAATATATCCCATTGCAAGATCTTAATTGTCCCATCAGGTTCTAGTTCCCAAAACCTACCCTCATATACAAACCATGCTCATCACATGAATCTGAGTCAAATATTTCATCCTCATCTACACAGAAGCTAAGTCACTGCTGTCTAATTCTGATTGTTCTTCATCCTCCATCTCAAACTCCTCCTTATCATCCTCATCACGATCCCCCTCATCATAGTCCCTCTCTGGTTCTATTATGACATCTGTACCATGAGACCCATCTTAGGGTTGGGAGGAGTCAAGTCACAAACACTCCCAATTGGTTCAGTACATACAGGAATATCAAGAACAACTGATAGCATAGGCTCCCTAGGCTGTAAGGGTGATGGCTGGTTCACTTGGTTTCCACTTGCTATAAATAAGCTCTCATCTATTGACTCTATCATGTAATCCCAAAAATCATCACCAGTTTCATGCATTACATCACTATCTGCACCCAAACCACCTCCCTCTAACTGTTCCCCTTGTTCAGTTGATATATGCTCAGTATCCCTTTCCTGAATCATCTGCCCTATTTGCCCATCAATTTGAAGAATAAGTTTATCTATCAGAGTGGGGGATTTTCTTTCCAGAATAATGAACTCAATCCTCTTCCTATTCTTCCACATGTCACAAGTCATCATCATTATTAATAGGCCATTTTAGCCTAGCTTTTTATGGAAAGTGAGATGATAACCCAAAAACCTTGGGCTTTCTATCAATAGGTGGCTGACTTAGAAACTTATTAGCATCTCTAACCAAATCAATCAGTTGACACCTCTCCCTATCCCTCTCAAATAAGATTGACCAACCTCTGTATCTCAACACAACAGCATAATATGTATCTCCCATATCTATAAATTAATCAATTTTAAACATCTCATTAACACCACACAGTTTCAACACAAATAATAATTTTTCACATGCAAGAATAGAAAATACTACAACATGCAAGAACATGCCCTTTCCCTCTGTTTTCAACCAACCCTTAACAACCTAACCAATCCACAATTCATCTACATCTACGAACACTATCTAACTTCCCAAGCAACATATTTCCCCAAGCCATCACTGTTTTAAGCCCATTTGCCATCCCAAACCATTATATTTTCATATTTTTTCCAGACAGCTAAACCCTAAAATTCAAATGATATCAAAATGACCACAAAAATTCCTTACATTCTCCACTAAATACATGATTATATAACAATGTCAACTTAAAAAAAGTAACAATGCCAACTTCAAAAAGTAGAAGAAATAGAAGATAGCAACATTTACCTGTTGGATCGCATACTCCACACTTGTTTCACTCCAACTTGTTCGATTCTCCCAGAATCAGGCGTATCTTCCTCCCTTAAGCTCAAATCAACAACAATTACCAAAAATATTACAAATTTCTTGCCCACTCTTCAAAACCCCCAACTTCTTCAACTAGAATTTTTCGAACAAGAGAGATGAAGAACAGAGAGGAAGAGCTAGCTACTTTCATGAGAGAGAAGAGAGTGAGAGCCCCAAGTGATTGACGTGTCCAACAAGTATTAAGCTGCCAAAAATACTCAGCATGCACAGCATTAAATTGAGGGTATTTCGGTCAGTTAGTTCAATTTCCAAATTTTCATCAGAATTTTAAGTCAACAAATGTGTTAGCAAAGTTAAAGGTGGTCCAAATTAAACTTCAACTCCGCGAGGGCAACTAATTTGATTACCAAAATCTCAGGGGACCTCTGTGGAAAAAATCCACCAAGGATGTGATCAAATGCTTAAACAGAAGGGTATGCAAAGGCGACTATAACAAGCTGCATGGCTGAAAATTAATATCATGGTCGATTCCGAGGAAGCCGTTTAATTAAGTCCTGCAAAACCTATTATTTATCATGTAATCTATCTGATGAGAACTTAGCTAACTTATCCAATTTCTACAACGTACGTCTTGGTAATGTATGTAGGCTGTATTTCGGCTTAATTACTAGATGTTTAGGGTGTCTAATCTCTTCTTCAATAATTAATGGAAGATTCCCCACTAATATAGGGCAATTCAAGTAGTATGACACTTGCTCCTCTTAAACAAGATCTCGAGTTTGAGTCTTATAAATAGAGAAAATCTGTGATGAGACTTGAGAGAACTCTACTTCTTTATGAGCCAGCAATAGTCCATCCCAGAAAAAGGAAGCTTCCCTACGTTCTTGATTCTTCTCTCTTTAGTGCATCATAATTTGACACAACAACCATATCTTACATGGGATATGATGGAATTTTCAAAAAGGTTCTTTTTTAGTTTGCAAATTGTTCTTAGATGCTTATACTTTCTTGATGAAATATATTCTATGTCAACAAAGAACAAGAGGATGGAATTTGGAAGCTAAGTATGTGAGTATATGACTCTTCCTTTGAGGGAGGAAAAAAGGAAAGAGAGAAACAAACGGTTCTTTTATTCAATATTATCACAAGAGAACACCTCCATGCAGGAGTTACACATGTATGCCAATACTAGCCTTGTCCTTATGAGCACATCTCTCAGGACAAGTATAAGATCGATATGAAGGCTAATTACTCAAGATTTATGATAATTAAACATTAAAACAAATTAACCCATTGACAAATTAATTGTCACTTAATTATTTTTTCTTCAAAAGTTCCATGACGCTAAAATCATAGGATGAACAAGCCACTTCGAACCCCTCAAATCTGGCTTTTCTGGCTAAAGCTTCAAATTCTTGCTGTGTTCTGCCCTTTCCACCCACAAAATTAGCTAACATGATCGCATCGAGGAGGAAGACAGTCTTTGCAGCATGGCTAGTTTCCGGAGCCGTAGGAAGGACGTAATCACATACAATCACCTTACCATTGTCTGGTAAGGCATTGTAGCAGTTCTTCAGCAACTTAAGGCAATGCTCATCACTCCAATCACACAACGTCCACTACAAAATTCACAATATAACGCTTAATTCATTATTAGCATGAGAAACCCAAATCGCTACTTATTCGATAGACTAAAATGTCAATAAACTTGAAGCTTAGCTTGCCTTTATGAGCATTGCATCCGCTTTTGTCACGCTCTCAAACATATCTCCTCCAACATGCTCCACTCCTAGTAAAAAATATATAGCGTGAGATACTAGTAAGTTTCAAAATACTATTTTCTTTAATTGTAGTTAAACACAACAATATATAATGTAATACCATCATAGGAAGGTGCATCTTTGATGACGTGAGGCAAATCAAAGTTGATACCCTTAATGGTGGGGTATTTCGACACGACCATGTTAATGCTTGCTCCGGTGCCACCGGCTATGTCAACCAAGGTGGAAATACCCTCAAATCCGTTGTAGCGTTCGAGCATATCCCTCATAATAATTGTTGAATAGTTGGACATCCCACTATTGAAGACTTGGTTGAATCTAGTATCCGTCTTTGGGTACTCATATATAGTCATACCATGAGCCTTTTTGAATGGAATGCCACCATCAAGAACTGCATCTTTTAAGTGGTACCTGTAGCAAATGAACAAAAATGAGACTAAATGTAATCTTCAATACAGTTCAAGATGCCGCAATGTCAAGATGCCGCAATAATCACCCTTAAAAGAGTATGCCTCACTAAAATTCTTATATGAGATGGTCTTACATAAGAATCTGTGTAGTGTTATTATGCTAAATATTATGGAAACTGGAGATCGATTTACGTGCATGGTGTTGTATACATATATGCATGTAATGCAAAATTACCAGCTCTCTACAACCAACTTCTCCTGGCTTAGGTTAACTATGGCACCCAAGGTTGCCCCATCTTCATTCTTAGTAAAGAACTGACAAACCGGGGCAAGCCCATACAGCCTCTCGACCCGCCCGTCAGGGTGGGTCTGGGTTGAACACGACAAGATCTCATAGCTGGCCAGAAGCCGGAGCATCCGGTCCAACATGGTACCGGCATCTGGGTTCTTAGTGGGCAGCTGGGCCACGATCTGGGCCGGGGAGAGTTGAGCCCCCGGCCCAGCTCGCTTGATGAGCTCGAGTACATCGAGCTCAATCAAGGCCTTGAGCACCATAGCCGGGACCGAACCACTAGCTACAGTCATGGCTAGGGAGCAGAGCTCGCCCTGGTCCGGACCACCCATCACATTTTTCTCAACATGGTAGGAACCCATTTCGGATTTGGGATTAAGTGGAAACAAGGCAATCGAGCTAGAGAGAGAAACAAGTTAAGTGAAGAGTGAGAGATGGATGAGAAGATTGCAAAGAGTAGACGTTTAGTGGGGGTATATATAGCACGTTTGGTGATGTCCATTGTCTATGATTTTGTGGATTATTTCTATTTTTAATATTTTTTGGGTAGAAAACAAGGTTTTATTGGGAAATATCTAATTCAAGACTTAGTTTTATTGGAGAAGAATTGTCTACAAATGAATACTTAGTGTTGGTTGGACATTTGAAATTCACTGCAGGGTCTGTTCATAAGCATGTAAACCACGAACTTGGGCATCCGTATTGTCAACATTGGCAACCGCTGCTGTGTCTTGCATGCATGAAGGAACATTCTTATGATATCCATTTTTCTCACAACATATCTGATTTCTGAATTAAAAATATAAAGAGTGACTGTAAATATCTCATGTTAAAATATAGAACGGTCTCTTATACGTCTTGATCTAAGTTAGTATGTAAGTTGATCTAAAATTAATATATAGATTATTAACAATTACGTACTATTAAACATCAAGCAAAATAATAAATGCTTCGCTATAAGACACTTCATGAGTGTCTTGTATTGACTTCAAAATTATATTATCATGTTTTTAAATTGAAAAACATGCACGGTTTGATTGAATAGTGAAAGTATATTGCAACTTATAAATGGCAACAATTCATCTTTTTATTCATAACTTACCACATTATATATCCTTGCACAGGACACTTTTTTTTTTCAATTTAATACATGGTGCCATAGTTCGTAGGTGTCACAAGACACTTTTCTCGTCTCTTATAGCAGGGTTTTTATCATTTTTACACATCTATATTTAGTACTAAAATGTTCACAAATCTACATTTCTTCCTTCTTGTGAGATGACACTCCTGCCTTCCTGGATTTATCAAACTCAATTTTGACGGATCTCTTAATAATTTCTCAGTAGTAGGAGGCTTCATTGCCCGAAATTGGACCGGCAAATTGCTCAAGCAGAAGCAGCTTACTGCAGCAACATTTCAATATTAATGGCAGAGGTTAGAGCATTGCATGGTGGTTTAATGAATATAAAATGGCCTATTATACTATTATTTAGCTCAAAAATAATTACGTGCACTTAAGATTATAACAATTAAAGTATTAGCAAATTGTCTCTGCCTAATTCTTTATCATTGAGTAAAAAATACTGCACACTTATTAAATTTAGGATTAGGATATCTAGCAGTCGAAGTAAAACAATCTCTTTGTAAGTTGTAATTAATGGGCAAGACTATATATGTTTGTGTTCCATTTTCTCCATCTCTGAACATCTATTTATACTTAATTAAGGTGTAATAATTTGACTTGGTACTCAATTAAGGTGTAATGATTTGACTTGGTAACTTTAATTTGCTGATTGGAGATCGATACAGTATAATTAATGTTCATCTAAATTGAGCTATAATTTTTCAAGATATTTTTACTGTATTTTTTTTATGACACAAAATGTATATGCGAACAATGTATGTTTTATGTTAAGAAAAATTATACAGTTGCAATTATACTAACTCGAACACACTACGTACCTATACCGTACACAAGTAACATCCAAGTGCCTGACACCACTTGAGCACCAGCAGCTTCCTACTCTTTATGCAAACTGAATAACATATAGGTAAAAAAATATGTCTCTCGTTTTAAAAAGAGCCACAAAACTGCAATTGCACTGATTTGAACACGCAATTCATCCCCTACACAAGCAACATCCAAACACCTTGGAAATGCTAATACAGAAAATTCAAGGTTGGCTCAAGTGCTTGACTAGCAATTAGTTTGGCTTGCATACTAAATGACTATTATGACTGTGTGCTGAAATGGCTAGCACTAATTGTCTTACTTATTTACTTTGCCTTTTGTTTTGTATTTGCATGCATCTATTGACCACATAGAAGAACACAATTATTTTATTTTTATTTTTTGTTTATGTACTAAGAATCTTGACTTAGATGGTTATGTCGGCTATTTCTCAATTATTAGGCATTTTACAGTAGAATTCTAAGGAAAGTATGTTTTTAGGGTTTTTTTTTTTTTTTAAAAAAAAAAAAGCGATAGGATACAATAAGTTGTTTGACCCTTAATTTGATAGGTAGGTTTTTGCTAGGTTATCATCATTGAGTACGAAAATTAAAGAGTTTCTTGTGCATCGATGAAAAATCGTAAAGAAAGTGACCAAAGTTTATCATTCAATCTACAATTCTGTTCACCTCCAGAAATATATGATAATTCTATGCTCGACCAAAATGCTTAGGGCTTTTCAGTGTCTTTGATGAGGTGGTAAACTAACTGGCACAGTGCCTAGATTTCATCTTTATCGATACGTACATCAGGTCTCTTGATTTATATTATCCTCAACCAATAAATAGTTGTGTGTCTTTTAATAAAATGTGCATTTAATGCGCAGCCTTGATTTGAATACAGAGTACATGAAATGAGTCAGACTTATCAGTGAACACTCTATTCTTTTGTTTGAATGGTCCTCATTTTATTTTGTGGTCCCCTGGGACGTTTTGCCTCTTGCTTACTTAGTACTAGAGGGGAATGACATATTTCTTGTAATAATGTATATTTTAAGTGTCGAATTAACATATTAAATGATTTACTATCATCAAATTTTCAACAGTTAAACTTAGCTATCAATTGTAAAGTTTTAAAATTCATCGGCGATGCCGACTGATGTTAAATGACACTCTAATTGGATCAACCCTATCCGCGAAGGCTTATCATATGTGTAGTTTTCTAATTGTGAAAAGATATGGATAAAAAGATTATTTTATATAATTCATAAGTTGTGACACTGTTCTACTAAATCATACCATTTTTTTAAAATTTCAGTACATGATAATATAATTTTTAAGGCCAAATAAAATACTTAAGAAGTGTCTTGTCATAAAACATTTATAATTTTGCATACTAAAATTCATATAGGACTTGGGATGAGCAAACCCCAACCCCCGCCTCGCTACTTGACATGATGCAATCGTCCACAAAGCTCCTCATAGTTTCACACTTTCTTCAGGGGTAAACACAAATCTTATGGTCCAAATACGACGGCCATCCCAAAAAGTAATTTTTTTCACACATTGATCAATGATCACTTAACTTTTCACTTATGTCGTTGTTTCCCTATGTAACTTGCAGAAGAGATCCACAAATAAGGAGAAATTTTTTGGCGAAAGATATATTGATCAAGCATAATTCTCTTGCATGGGATATCGTTTTGACATAGAAGAATGTATTATGAGTGTCAATCTTCATGAAAATACTATCTTATAATATATAACGGATTGATCGCTTAAAAATTTAACAAACTAACAACACAAACACAAAATAATAAAAAACCATCACAACTAAAGGAAATAACTGTTCTCATAATTGGAGAGACAAATACGAAATAGAATTAAAAATACTATTCAATGGAGGCAAGAAAACTAAAAATGGCAAAGCAAATCAAAATTTGATACTATTTTGTTGGGTAATATGATATGCAAAGGTCGTCCAAAGAGAAGAAAAGAGTTCCTAGCCTTGAATGCCACTATGTTTTCAAATTTTTTCCAATCTACCACTATGTTTACTTTTTGTTCCAATATGCCACTATGTTTTAATCTTTTGCTCAAATTGCCACTGAGTGAGCTATTAACTTATTATAGTGGGTAAATTTTAAAGTTTAATTCATTTTTTGGGTAAAAATGTTCCAAAATGAAAAAGTCTTTTCAAAAATTAGAAAAAATGTGGACTTAGGGAAAGAAAACTTATTAACATCAGAAAAATATTTAGTGATTCATATTATAATAATAATAATAATAATAATAATAATAATAATAATAATAATAATAATCACCTCAAAGAAATAATAATAGATCTTCAATTTTCCTCCACTCCCGAGTCCATCACCGCAGCCTCTGTGCACCAATTACCACCACCATGATGCAACATCATCCAGGCATCATCATCGCCACCCCGCTAACCAAGTAACCAATATCCTCCCCTTTCTCTCTTTTCTGCCATCCAAATCTTCAATTTTGATTAGGAGGGATCCATGGCAGCTTGCCTCTATTTTTCTATAGAAGGGGAATTGAGGTTGGAGACTAATTGCTTGATTAGATCATCAGAGTCAACACTGTCTAGCCAGAGCTGTCGGATATTAGATGACGCCAATGGAAACTCGTCGGAATGGTCACTGTTGGAGTCAGTGAAGGCGGATGATGAGTTGTTGAGGCTCAAGTTGATGAAATTCCGGCCCATGTAGGTGAATCCCGCAGGCGGATGATTCTCTGTCTCTATCGCCAAAGTGGCAGAGAGGGGCTTTGTGGTTGTTGCTATGGTGGTGGAACATGGCAGTAGGAGGAGGTGTTAGAGGAGAGAGAAACTCAAATGAAGTAGTGAGGGATAGTTCGGTCAGCGTCCGATGGTGGTCGTAATGGATGGCATTTCCGATATTTCGGACCTAAGGTTGTTGGAGACTAGCCTATTCTTTGGCGGTGGTGCTACTGAAGATGCTGTGATTGAGTGGATAGGGTTTTGAATGGGGTGGAGTGGTGGTGGTGAAATTGTTTTCTTTTAATCAAAAAACTATTTTTCTAGAAGAGATATTATTATTATTATCATCATCATCATCATCATCATCATCATTGTCATCATCATCATCATCATCATTACGGAGAAAAAAAAACAAATGCTTTGCTAATGTTTATAAGTAATTCTTTCCGACTTTCAGCATTTTTTCCAATTTTTTTTAAAAGTTGTACAAGGCTTTTTCTATTTAAAACATAGTTTATAAAGAAAGTTAAAAGTAAAAATTAGATTTACCTGCTACAGCAAATTGATAGGTCACCTATGGCATTTTGCACTAAAAACTAAAACATATTGGTAGTCTGGTATCATGGAATAGGAAAAAAATCATGATGATACAATGAAAAAATATAGAAAATATGATGGTATTCCGGTCCATGAACCGGAGAAGAAAATTACACCTGAATCTAGTCCTTTTGAACGAGTAAATCTAATCACGCAACTCATATACATCAGTGCAATTATGTCTTATTACCATGAAGATTAATTTCAATGGTCCAAAAGTCAATAAAATAAGGCTATAGCTCGTTCAAAAGTAACTACAAAACTATGAACATAGATAAGCTGCGTCTGGTAAATTTTCTGTTAATTTGATCAATTTAATCTAATTATGATATCTAGTAAATAATCTTTGGAAAAATGTCACTTTTAAGGGAAGTTGAATTAATTATCATTAATTAATTTTTCTAAATTTCTCTTTTACCCCCTAACTTTTTAGTCTTAGTTTCGATTAACCCAATTAATTAATTTCATGAAACAACCCAACCACGGTGCAGCTACAGTCTTTCCAAATATAGTCATAGTAAATCATCTAAAATTAAGATTTGACAAGATATTGCCTAACCAGTAATAAATCAAGTTAAGAATGGATGTGGATACATGTATTCAAACATCTCAACATCACATGGATCGATTTTTGTCATTTTTTTAGTGTTTAAGGCCATGTTCTTTTCAATTTATTTTTTCAAGTAAGTTCAGTTCAATTCAATTTAGACAAAAAAAAAATTAAGTTGAATTCAGTTTAGCTCGCGAACAAAATAAGTTTAATTCAACAAGAAATAAGTTCAGCTCAACAAAAGTATGTCAGTTTGAGAAGAAGTAATGCTCTTAGTTTCTCATGAATGCCGTGTTCTTTTTTTAAAAAAAAAAAATCTTGGATCCTCCATTTCACTGGAATCAAACTACGGTTGGTCCAATAATAGGTATAACTCTTACATCACATATTTTTTTCATTCACAAGACTCGAACCTAAAATTTTACTTAGAGCATTCCCAGCCGTGAAACTCTGGCATGCCATGTCAGCAAAAGTTTCATAATTCTAGAACTTGCATTCCTTTATTTTTTCCAACTAATGGAACTCATTACAGGACAAATGAATTAAATATTTTTTATGGAGTAGCCTTATAACACACGACTTATTTTTAACTATTAAATAATATTTTTTATTTAAAAAAAGAAAAACAAGTTAAAAAATCAGAAAAGGACAAAAAAATTTGGAATGGGAGGGGGAACGCTCTGGCATTCCCCCCGCATTTCCCACGCGAATAACTATGGCTGGAATTGTGGAATTCCAGATTGAATGACACGTAAGTCCCACCCTCTTGCCTCACGTGTCATACGCTGTTACTGCTCTTAAGGAAAATAAGTGGTAAACTATTCGAACCAATCTATACAACTTTATTGTCATATTCTATTTCTACTTTAATTATGGACCATTTCATCTGGACACTTTAAAGTGAAATCAAGGCAACGTGAGTATGTGGCAATCAGTTTCCTACCTCATTAAAGATTTTGAAAAGTCAAGGCACCAAACAAATTAATGGGCACTAATTGGGCAGCCTCAACCTGAAAATTATACTTGAAAGTAGTCAAATTCATGATCAGCGAGTGATTAGTTATTTGGTTTAAGGTTTTTAGAATATAATAATCCAAATTTTGGAGGTCTGAAAGGTAATAATTCAAACTTAAGAAATTTTTGCCAGTGAGCTGAACTTTTAATGTATTTATTTCTAGTATTCCACCACCGAGTCGAACTCGTCGGAAATATGACATGGCGGTGGTGGAATCGGACGTGTAATACTGGAGCAATAAAAAAAAGCCTTAACACATCAGCTACCTTCCCTTCCAATTCTCTCTCCTCCCCCTAGACATATATATATATGTGTGTGTGTGTGTGTGTGTGTGTGTGTGTGTGTACACACACACACACACACACACACACGCACACACGCACATATATATATATATATGCACACACACACACACACACACATACATAGAGATATATATGTGTGTGTGTGTGTCTGTGTGTGTGTCTATGTATATGTGTGTGTGTGTGTGTATATATATATATATATGTATGTATGTATAAATATACACATATATATATATATATATATGTATATTTTTACACAATTAAAAAAAATCGAAAGTATTGTGGGAGTCGTGCAACAGCAGCAAATGGGGCTTTCTCTCTCCACTCTATCTTCTTAGCCTCTCTCTCTCCTCTCTCTCTCTCTCCTCATCCCAACTCCTCCATACAGCGACACCGCCCTCGACTGCCGCCGTGACCGGCCACTGGACGACCGACATCCACTGTCGCAGGCCGGCACCACTCTCTCCCTCTGGACGCTTCTCCCTGTCCGTGTCTCTCTATCTCAGTCCTCTATCTCTCTCGCTTTCTCTCTCTTGCGAGCGACACCCCATATGCCGGAGACCGCCTCTAGTGGGCGGCGTGTGCAAAAATCTAGGCGGCAACATAATTGCTCGCCGGCCAGGGGGTCGCTAGATCTGGAATTTTTGGGGTGGGGGCTTAGGTGGTGCGGATTTTGTTTTTTTTTTTGGGGGGGCTGTTATTCCTTGGGAAGATTAAAAAGTTGAAAATTATTAATTATAATTACATTATAAATGAATTTCATACTTTGAAATGGTGATTTTTATTTTTCTTAATTTTCATAAAAAAAGAGAGGAAAAAAAGGAGGCATTAAAAAGCATTGCAGATCTCTTTAAAAAAATTCTTAAAAATGTCTTTTTCTTTATTTTTTAAAATGTCGCAATAATATTTGTGAACTGAGTCACCGCCACATCATCCCTCCGGTGAGTCGAAATCGGTGATGGTATACTGAAAATAAATACATTAAAAGTTCAGCTCACTGATAAAGATTTTTTAAATTCGAATTATCACCTTTCAAATCCCCAAAATTTGGATTATTAGATTCCAAAAAGCCTTTGATTTATTCTTTTGTTTCTATGGGTCCACAGTTCACTCAATTTGTGCTTTCCTTGGAAGTTGGGATATTTGTCTCTTGCTCACTTAATACTTCAGTCATATAAGACTCGACATGATGTAACTCACAATTTGGCATGGCTTAGAAGAAAATTTGATGCCATTTTTGTTTGGTTAACATGATATGCGAAAATTACACCAAAATGTAATCAGAGATCCAATCGCGTAATTAATGTACATGGGTGGAATTATATGTTATTATCACAATGGTTAATTTTAATTGTCCGGAAATATATTGAATAAGGCTACAAATTATTTAATTGTAACTGCAGAATTATGACTATACATGGTAAATCATTTTACCTCAAGATTTGATGCCAAATTATCCAATCAGTAATAAATGAAGCTAAGAATGGATGTGGTACACGTATTCAAACATCTTAACATCAAATGCATCGGTGTTTGTCACCTTTCTAGTGTTCAAGGGATGTTTTTTTCAACTTATTTTTTCAAAATAAATTATGTTTAATTCAGTTTAGAAAAGTTCAAAAAATGTAAGTTCAATTCAGTTCTATTCATCAACGAAATAAGTCTAATTTAGCAAAAAATATGTTCAATTCAACAAAAATAAATTCAATTTAGTTAAAACAATTCAGTAAAGTATATTTCAGCTGAAAACAATAGGACATCAATCTAAGTTAAAACTAGGATTGATCAACGAGTTTGGTCATGTCCGATAGAGGTAAGCGATTTCAGGCACCCGTCTAAAAAAAAAAGGGAATCGAAGTCGACCAAACCGATTCCTAACTTTTGAGAATCGAAACCGAAATCTCAGGTCCCGTCTGATTTCAGGATACCTATCACACCTACCATTAAAATTTTAGCTCCTATGAAATTATTTTTTTATTTATTTGTAGTGGAAGAGGGGCTAATTGACCTTTTTCTACCTTCAGTTTGTCTCTTTACACCGTCACTTCCTCTTAATGTAGGCATGGTCGGATTTGCATTAAGTCTAAGGATATTCATTGACACCCCTGGGTCAAGACGAAGTTTAACTATTAATTTCGTAAGCCTTTATTTTATGTATTCAGACACCGTTAAAAAAATGATCCAAGCCCAAATAGACACTCTTAACACAGACACACGATATGGCCCAACCAAATAGAACAAGGTGCCCTCGCTCTAATCTGATAGCAGCCCGCGTGCATCATGAAGCTTGCAAGCTACAAGCTTTTTATTTATTTGTTTATTTTTTAAAACATTTGAGGGCAGGCAACCCACCCTCTCTCTCTCACACACACATATTACTGTAATTACTAATTACCCAATAGTCGATAGATTATTCTTTTAAGAACATTTACACTGCTAGGATTGTGGTCCATTACCCGCAGTCTAAAAAATGACATGCAATGTTGATCTTTCTAGCTCGCCTTGCGGTCCAACTCGTGGCCATGATCCGCTCACCTTCCTTTTTTTTCTCAAGATAATTGTTTTTGAAAAAGTTTAACAAATAATATGTTAGTAATGGGTTCACAAAATATTATTTTATTTGGTAATATAAGTTGATGATCCATGGGATGTAGAGAAAAAAGAAAAAATTGCCTTGTATGATGATGTGAAGAGTGTAAGCCTCCATTTATGATCCAAAATTATGGATCACCATTGCATATGCTCTAAATTGTCCCCCATTTAGTTTTTTTTTTTTCCATTTAAGGTTGTATAATTTCTGGTTGATGATTGAATTGTTGGTGATTTTCGTTCTCTTTTAAAAGGAATTTGATTATTCGAATGTCATTGTGTAAGAATCTGAGTAGATTGCCTTGCTTTATGGGATGTAGATTTAGATCATGAGATGTTTTGTTCACATAGTTTTGTTAAATTACTCTTCTTTTTTATTTGGATCGAGTTGCTATTGATTATTTGATTTAATCCAGATTTATATGTTGACTTGTTTAATTCTTTGCTATGACATGTTTTATGTTTTTTAAAAAAATGTATCGAGTTGTCCAATTTTTTATTGTGCTATAATATAGATCACCTTTAGATTCTAAGTAAATTATTCTTTTTTTTCCTAGTTTGTTACATCGAGAAAGATATATTTGATGCAATTTCTAATGAGATTCTTTTGTGTCAATTTCAAAACATGAAAAAATGTGGAGGACAAATGTAATTTAACTATTTGCAGTGTTCTAAAGTATTACATGGGTTTCTTTTATAACATGTTAGATTAGAGTAATGGTAGATGGACATTGCTATTCAAATTTTCTGATCTGCCACTAGAGATTTATTTGTAAAAATATATAAGATAAAACATTTGTACAAAATAAACTACTGTGGTATATATCATATGTTTTTTGGGGTTATTGTATATTAGTAATGATGCTAATAGTTTAACATTCTTGCTGTAAATGTTTAGATTCGCCATTAAGTATAGGTTCCACTTTCGCATAATATGGAGATATCTAAATATAGATGACTTTACCTCTACTTACATGACAACTTTACACACACACACACACACACATACACACACCCCCCCTATGTTTATATTTCTTCTATCTTAGTTACTTAAAAATATAATGATTCATTCTTTAATTAGTAGTAGAAAATTAACTGATATTGCGTTAAATTTATTATTTGAACAATCATTTTTGTAGGTTGAACAAATCAAATAGAAAAAAGAATAGACAAGCAAAAGCAACAGTAGTAAATCAAAAAATTATTCATGTTTCTCTCTTTAAATTGGTTCTAGGTTTTGGTTTCAGATTTTTTTTTTTTTTTTCCTGGGAGAGCAGGAACCAAACCCGACTACATTTATTCATTTTTTTATGAATCCGAACCAAAACTGTTTGACTGATTTTGAACAAGTTCTAATGTACCTAAGAACCCTACTCACCTCTACTGCACGATTCACCCCAACCCAACCCTAAAAAATGAGGGTCAATGTTGACTTTTTCTACCTTCAACACAACCCAACCCTCAAAGTGAGGGTCTTGACCTGCTGAGTATTATTTTTAAAAAATATTAAAATCAAAACAAAAGATTTTGGATGTTATTTGTTAAAGGCCTTTTAGCTTTCTACTTTCTTGTTTCTTAGTTCCTCTTCACCCCCTTATCAGATATCGCTGGATTTTAACCTTCTCACGCTTGCTCTTTGATATTTGGGAAAGTTGGTTTAGTGAACTAATTGTCATAGCAAACAAATTACGTTTTAGACGGTTTGTAATTACGATAATTTTTATATCATAGATTTGTCTTTAGTTTAGTAGGATGCTCAATCTTAAACTTTATGACAAAAATGAAATGTAGTATCAAAATCTCATTTTTGTACAAGAATGGTTTGAGGGTCAAATCTAACCCGATAATACGACGTAGGGCCATGATCAACGGTATGCCGATTCTCATAAGGTTCAACTAGTCAAGAGATTGATAGTAAATCCAAATAAATATATCTAAAAACGATGGTTATATCAAATAAATATTTCAACAAAACTATATATCAGTTTCATGGAAGAAAGTAAAGAAATCGTTTCATTCGATTTTGAGTATTCTTACTAGATCTAATCGAATTAAGGGTTGAGACTTTAATTCTATGTGATTCTTACTTTGATTAGATATAATAAAAACACTAAAAATCAAAGGAAATGATTTCTTTGCTTTCTTCCATAAAACCGACATATATTTATTTGATTTAACCATCTTTTTTGGATATATTTATTGGATTTACTATGGGCCTCTTGATTGGTTGAGGCGCCAAATTGGGATATGTCTAATAGACAAAATTCACAACAAACCATGGATGCTATCCACCCGTAGAAGCTCAAGCTCTTCTCCCAAACCCCACAAACTCCGCTCAACCCAAAAACCCTCAAATCCTCTTCACCATTTTTGACTGACTCTTTCTCTCTCTGTGATCCGCTGAGATAAGATAACCATGGCGGTGGCGACGCCATTGGGGATGAGTCGAACCATTCCTTCTTCTGGGTGCTCCTTCAAGAAGGTGCTCATCGCGGGTAACAATTGCAGCCCTAATCTGAAACAATTTGTGGGTCACAAGGTATCTCTCAGTAGGAATCGTAGAAGCTCGAATTTGTGTTCCCGTTGTAGCAGCATCAGCGACTATGGAAATGATTGTGATAACAGCAACACCACCACCACCACCACCATTGGTAGCACCTCTGATTGGGATTGGAATCGATGGGTTCGTCACTTCTCTGAAATTGAACAAGCTGAGAGCTTTTCCTCTGTTCTCAAGGTACCCCCCCTTTCTATTTCTGCGGTTTTTTTTGGGGATTAATTGTTCATTATTTGGAGGATTTTGGGGTCTTTTCCCTTATTCACTGTTGGGTTTTTCTTTTTTTGTGTTTTTGGGGGGGGTGGTGTTGAGGTTTTGTTGTGGTGATTTATGAAAGTGTTTAGTTTAGCGGATTTTCATCCATGAATTTATGAATGAGTTATGAGGGGTTATTACATGGGGGGAACTTATCTGGTTTTGCAAACCCCTTTGCTTCCTTATAGAGCCTAGCTATTTAATTTTGGTTAATTTCCTCATCATCCCCATCAGAGTTATGGTAAACACGTAGTTAAGCTGTTGTATCATCTGTGATCTCGTTTGATGTCTACGCGTGAAATATGTGAATTGCTTGCCATTATCTAGGGATGACATAAAGTTTGCGAATTTTATGAAACTCTTTACCATTGTAATGGCTGTTTATCAAATAATGGGGCGTTTCATTCTAATTCAATGCATGATCCCCCCCCCCCCCAAAAACCAAAAATATAAAAAGAGGGTATTCTTTTTCTGGTTGATTAGTTGAATTATGAGGGAAACTTGTTTGTGATGTGGGTTCGGAGCAGGGTTGCATGGTTTCGAAATTCTACATGATCAAGTCGCTTGATTGTGTATGTGAAGGCTGAAGCTTTGCATATCTAGATTAGCTTTATGTTTATTGTCTCTGTAACAGAGCGAGTGAGTTACAGTTAGCTAAGGTGCATGAATCTTCATATCCACGTGTAACCTCTTTTTTCATGGGTGATTGTCTATCTTGAGTCCATTAGAACTTATTGTGTTAGTAAATACTTTGGCAAATCCTACTTTGTGACATCCCTCACATCTATTTGAAGCCATAGGGATTTATACCATGGGTTCTGATCTTCATTCATGCCACGGACTAAATTTTTTTAGGTTACTTCTAATGCTCCTTTTGATCATTTTAAATGGAACCCTCTTGGACAATTATTGTGAATCTCAGCGTATGCCTAAAAATGTCTCTCACTGACTTTTAGAATCCATTTAACTCATAAGGACTAGGGAGCTCTATGTCTCTGTGGTTAGTTTTACCCAACTCATAAACCTTCAGATAGCACATAATCTTAGACATAGGTATTACTTAAGGAAAGTTCATTAATCGAAGAGAAGGCTTGGAGAAAATTATGAAGTTTTTTAGCTAATTACTTCTAATGTGATATGTATTTACCTTTTCCGTGTGCATCATGTGTTAGGCAAGCACCATTTAATTTTTTATGTTCTTTCTGTTTTACAGTTTCAACTTGAGGAAGCAATTGAAAGAGAAGATTTTCAGGAGGCTGCGAAACTGAAATTTGCTATTGCAGACGCTACCTCAAAGGATGCTGTCGCTGAAATAATGTCTGAGTTGAAGGTTAACTGATTCTCCAGCTCTTTGTCCCTTAACCCCTTTAGTGTGAAAATCAAGCTGCCCATTGTGCATTTGGCCTGAAATTTTTGGCTTTTGGCTGCAGAAAGCAATTTATGAGGAGCGTTATCATGATGCTTCAAGGTTGTCTAGAAGTACAGGAAGTGGTTTGGTAATGTTCTTAACTTTCTTGCCTGATATCTCTTACGTATGAGTTACTTGATAGTAGTTGCTTCTATTTATAATATTTTCTTCCCCTACGGGGGGCTTCCTTGCGTTAACAATTAGAGTCTTTCTAGCGTTCAGATTGCTTGCTGCTTGGTGGAATTTTGTTTTATGAACTTGCTGGTGAAGCATATTGGCACCTTTATTTTTTGGGACTGAGGCATGAGGATTAATTCTGTATCAGTAAGCTTTGTGCCTTTGTCACCAATTTACCGTGAAGTTATACAATGATGCTCCTAAATGCTTTACGCGAAAGGACTGGGCTTGAGACCTGTCAAATTATGCTCTTCTGTTTACCAGTCATCACATTATATGTTGTCGTTATTATTGTTTTCTTTCCTTGGGTTTTACTATGCCATATATTTTTGTGAATCCGCACTAGATGGTGCTATCGTTATTTTATATATGTTTTTTGATATTATCGAGTCAATTATTTGTCATGATAAGGGACCAATAAGGGAGTAAATTTGGTCTCTAGTAGGATGACAACTGAGCACGTATGGCTGGAGTATTAGCAAGCTTTACCTGAAGTAGATTGAACTGGTGCTCAAATTTGGTTTGGTTTATTTACATTTTAAGCAGGCTACTGTAGCAGAACTTATCAGGCTACTGTAGCAGAACTGAGCTTGTTCAGTACTTCAGTTTGTTAACAGGCCAAGTGAAGTGATCCAAGTTCTTCTAGTTATGTGCCACAGAGCTTGAACTTGTTAGTTATTTGTAGAAAGCGCAGCACAACAAAGTCCACTCTACTTAACCAGGAACAAAGTCCACACTTTTCCTTTGAGGTAGGTGATAGTTCGACCATCTTTTCTTTTTTGGCATGACGTTGGTGTAGTGAGGTTCTTTTGACAGAGCTTTTCCCAGGCCTTTATGTTTTGGGGGTGGATAAAAATGCCTGTGTTGCTGTTTATTGCGAGCAAGTTTCTAGCAACAATATTTGGGCGCTTGTTTTTGTGCGAGATGGATTTGTTGATAATGATTTTTTGACAAGCTTTTTAAATAAGCTTAGTGAGGCCAAACTAAGAGATTCTTCAATTGGTATGGTGCAGTGGAATCTAATCACTGAGGGGCGCTTGACAGCTAGATCTTTTTATTTGAAGCTCCTAGATTGGGATTATTAACCGGTGCAGAAAAAGGCTTCCCTTGCAAGCTCATATGGAAGTCTTTGGCCCCCTTAAAGGTTTCTTTCTTTGTTTGGGAAGCTACACATGGGAATATACTAACATGTGACAACTTGCAAAAAAAGGGGAAAATAGATGCTTCATGTGTAAAGGGGACTTTGAATCTACGAATCAGTTATTGCTCCATTGTCAGTTTGCGAGGGTACTTTGGAATTTAGCTTTCAGTGGCTTGGACATTTTTTGGGTTGCTTCTGATTCCATTAGGAACCATCTTTTGGCTTTTGAGGGTTTTTTGGGTAGGAAAGTTAAGAAGAAGAAGGAGGTGGCAGCCAAGGTCCCACCTCATTTCATCTTTTGGGGTATTTGGAGAGAGCAAAACAAAAGAGTTTTTGAAAGTATAGAAACTCGTAAGCACTTGAAAGATAATTTCATCAAGATTCTCTACTTTTGGAAGAATGGGAAGTTTTAGCTCTTCCTCTTTTGATTTGGCTGAATGTGTGGATAGTTTGTATTTTGGAGATATATAGCATTTGTCTGATGCTTACCGCGCAATTGATCTTTTGATCCTTCTATATTAATATATTATCTTTTCCTTATCCCCCCCCCCCAAAAAAAAACAAAAAAACTATCAATGCTCCTTTTCTTGAACTTGTTTGTACAACAAGTTGCATGGCTGAGTGCCTTCTACTTATCCATCAATGTCACTTTTGGAGTAATATTTTACCATTGTCTAAGTATGCGCAATACTTGTTATCCTTAAAGCTCTCATGAGCTGTGGTCATGTGATATTGTAAAATTGCGAGATGGCATATGAAATTATGACTAGATTGTTTTTTTATCGCGTGATGCTGACATGCTGTAAGGTCCAACTCAAGAACTGGTGGGGC
>JAKOGI010004448.1:0-7500 GCA_029747015.1 Carnegiea gigantea
AATTTGAAGCTAGAGGTGTCAGAAAAGTACCACAGGGATA
Source organism: Carnegiea gigantea (assembly GCA_029747015.1). Taxonomy (NCBI): domain Eukaryota; kingdom Viridiplantae; phylum Streptophyta; class Magnoliopsida; order Caryophyllales; family Cactaceae; genus Carnegiea; species Carnegiea gigantea. The sequence goes on from JAKOGI010004448.1 coordinate 41, forward strand.
ACTGGCTTGTGGCAGCCAAGCGTTCATAGCGACGTTGCTTTTTGATCCTTCGATGTCGGCTCTTCCTATCATTGTGAAGCAGAATTCCCCAAGTGTTGGATTGTTCCCCCACCAATAGGGAACGTGAGCTGGGTTTAGACCGTCGTGAGACAGGTTAGTTTTTCCCTACTGATGACAGTGTCGCGATGGTAATTCAACCTAGTACGAGAGGAACCGTTGATTCGCACAATTGGTCATCGCGCTTGGTTGAAAGCCAGTGGCGCGAAGCTACCGTGCGCTGGATTATGACTGAACGCCTCTAAGTCAGAATCCGGGCCAGAAGCGACGCATGCGCCCGCCGCCCGATTGCCGACCCGCAGTAGGGGCCTCGGCCCCCAAGGGCACGTGTCGTAGGCTAAGCCACCGCGGCGGATGCGCCGCGAGGGCCGCCTTGAAGTACAATTCCTACCGAGCGGCGGGTTGAATTCTTTGCAGACGACTTAAATACGCGACGGGGTATTGTAAGTGGCAGAGTGGCCTTGCTGCCACGATCCCCTGAGATTCAGCCCTATGTCGCTTCGATTCGTCCCTCCCCCTCCCGAGTCTACTCCTCAACTCACCCCCCCCCGCTCCCGGGAGGTTTGCGACCGGGGCCGGGACGGCGGGAGAATACGCCAAGTCATGATCGAAGTGCCGAGTCCCGAGGAAGTTGTGCTCGGTGCCGCGGCCCGAGGGAAATAGCGCAGGCCACCATGGCGGAAAAACATTCCAAGTCATGGGAGGGCCGAGCCCCCGAGGGAAAACGTTCGAAGTCACGGAGCCTCCACGGCCCGGGTTCAATTCTCCTGAAGGTCATGGGCGAGCCTAAGTCCCGAGGGGGGGAAAAAAAAAAGACTCCAAGTCACTGCGGGGGTAGGCGGCGAGGCGACGGAACGCCCCCAAGACGGCCCCGGTGCGAAGCCCGAGGCATGCCCCCGAAACGGCCCCGGTGCATGGCCAGGGCATGCCCCGTAACGGCCCCGCAGCAAGGCCAGGTCATGCCCCCGGGTCCCGAGGAAGGCCCCCGAGACGGCGCCGGTGCATGGCCAAGGCATGCCCCCGGGTCCCGAGGAACGCCCCCAGACGGCCCCGGTGCACGCCCGAGGCGTGACCCCGCGTCCCGAGGAACGCCCCCAGAACGGCCCCGGTCCATGCCCAAGGCGTGCCCCCCGGGTCCCGAGGAAGGCCCCCGGTGCATGGCCAAGGCAGGCCCCCGAGTCCCGCACCTCGCCCCGGGCCGTGCCCCCGAGTCCCGAGGAACGCCCCGGTGCATGCCCAAGGCATGGCCCCGAGTCCCGCACGTCGCCCCGGAACGGCCCCGGGGCTTGCCCCCGAGTCCCGGAAAACGGCCCCGGTGCACGGCCAAGGCATGGCCCCGAGTCCCGCACCGCGCCCCGTAACGGCCCCGGTGCACGGCCAAGGCGTGCCCCCGAGTCCCGCACCGCGCCCCGGAACGGCCCCGGTGCACGCCCAAGGCGTGCCCCCGAGTCCCGGGGAACGCCCTCAGAACCGCCCCGGTGCATGGCCCCGCGTCCCGCACATCGCCCCGAAACGGCCCCGGTGCATGCCCAAGGCATGCCCCCCAGTCCCGAGGAAGGCCCCCAAAACGGCCCCGGGGGATGGCCGAGGCATGCCCCCGGGTCCCAAGGACCGGCCCCGGGGCATGCCCCCGAGAGCGTCCACGCACGCTGCCGGACGCCCACGGCAGCATCCCGGCATGTCGGGCAGCGTCCGGGCTTGCTGTCGCTGGCTGCCGGGGGGTGCTGGATGCTGGCCGCAGGCTGTGAACGCTGGCCGCAGCCCTGTTAACGCTGGCCGCTTGTCCTGAACGCTGGCCGCAGGCTGTGAACGCTGGCCGCTTGTCCTGAACGCTGGCCGCAGCCTGTGAACGCTGGCCGCTTGTCCTGAACGCTGGCCGAAGCCTGTGAACGCTGGCCGCAGGCTGTGAACGCTGGCCGCTTGTCCTGAACGCTGGCCGCAGCCTGTGAACGCTGGCCGCTTGTCCTGAACGCTGGCCGCTGGCTGTGAACGCTGGCCGCTGGCTGTGAACGCTGGCCGCAGCCTGTGAACGCTGGCCGCTTGTCCTGAACGCTGGCCGCAGCCTGTGAACGCTGGCCGCTGGTGCTGAACGCTGGCCGCAGCCTGTGAACGCTGGCCGCTTGTCCTGAACGCTGGCCGCAGCCTGTGAACGCTGGCCGCTTGTCCTTAACGCTGGCCGCAGCCTGTGAACGCTGGCCGCAGCCTGTGAACGCTGGCCGCTTTTCCTGAACGCTGGCCGCAGCCTGTGAACGCTGGCCGCTTGTCCTGAACGCTGGCCGCAGCCTGTGAACGCTGGCCGCAGCCTGTGTACGCTGGCCGCTTGTCCTGAACGCTGGCCGCAGCCTGTGAACGCTGGCCGCAGCCTGTGAACGCTGGCCGCTTGTCCTGAACGCTGGCAGCGGCCTGTGAACGCTGGCCAGCAGCCTGTGGAACGTCTTGCCAGCTTCTCTCCTGAACGTGGCCGCCAGGCTGTGAACGCTGGCCGCTTGTCCTGAACGCTGGCCGCAGCCTGTGAACGCTGGCCGCTTGTCCTGAACGCCGGCCGCAGCCTGTGAACGCTGGCCGCAGCCTGTGAACGCTGGCCGCTTGTCCTGAACGCTGGCCGCAGCCTGTGAACGCTGCCGCAGGCTGTGAACGCTGGCCGCTTGTCCTGAACGCTGGCCGCAGGCTGTGAACGCTGGGCGCTTGTCCTGAACGCAGGCCGCAGCCTGTGAACGCTGGCCGCTTGTCCTGAACGCTGGCCGCAGCCTGTGAATGCTGGCCGCAGGCCGGTGAACGCTGGCCGCTTGTCCTGAACGCTGGCCGCAGCCTGTGAACGCTGGCCGCTTGTCCTGAACGCTGGCCGCAGCCTGTGAACGCTGGCCGCAGGCCCGTGAACGCGGGCCGCTTGTCCTGAACGCTGGCCGCAGCCTGTGAACGCTGGCCGCTTGTCCTGAACGCTGGCCGCAGCCTGTGAACGCTGGCCGCAGCCTGTGAACTCTGGCCGCTTGTCCTGAACGCTGGCCGCGGCCTGTGAACGCTGGCCGCTTGTCCTGAACGCTGGCCGCAGCCTGTGAACGCTGGCCGCAGGCCTGTAAACGCTGGCCGCTTGTCCTGAACGCTGGCCGCTGCCTGTGAACGCTGGCCGCAGCCTGTGAACGCTGGCCGCAGCCCGTGAACGCTGGCCGCTTGTCCTGAACGCTGGCCGCAGCCTGTGAACGCTGGCCGCTTGTCCTGAACGCTGGCCGCAGCCTGTGAACGCTGTCCGCTGTCCTGTGAACGCTGGCCGCTGGCCTGTGAACGCTGGCCGCAGGCCGTGACCTGTCCCAGCTGAGTATGAAAAATCGGCACGGTTGATGTCCACTCCGGGCACGGCCACCAAACCTCCTGAAGCTCTCTAGGGGGATGGTCCGGGCGGAGTATAAAAAATAGGCACGGTTGATGTCCACTCCGGGCACGGCCACCAAACCTCCTGAAGCTCTCTAGGGGGATGGCCCGGGCGGAGTATGAAAAATCGGCACGGTTTATGTCCACTCCGGGCACGGCCACGAAAGCTCGTTGTGCTCTTTAGGGGGAAGGTGATTGAGCTAGTGCCCCGCCCCGTCCGCGACCCGAGCAGGATGAACGATGGTGAGTGACACCCCGCCCCCGGCCCGTGACCCCCCCGCGCGCATTATAATCTTTGACAGGGCGCAGGGCGCAGGGACGCAGGGGCGCGGGGGCGGACTTGACTGACTTGAGCGGACCTTGGGCGGACTGGGCGAAGGAAGGGTCGAGAGCTAGGCCCCGTGGCGTGCCGCGTGCCCCCATATTGGTGCCCCAAGTCCCGAACGTCGATGCCAAGGCATGCCCCCGAGTCCGGGGGAGCGGCCCCGTGCACGGCCGAGGCCTGCCCCCGCGTCCCGCACATCGGCCCCGGGGCATGCCCCCGTGCATCGCCTCTAGAACGCCCCCGAAGCAAGGCCAAGGCATGCCCCCTGAGTCCCGCCCATCGCCCCGTGGCAAGGCCAAGGCATGCCCCCGAGTCCCGCACATCGCCCCGGGCCGTGCCCCCGGGTCCCGAGGAACGCCCCCCAACGGCCCCGGTGCATGCCCAAGGCGTGCCCCCGCGTCCCGAGGATCGGCCCCGGTCCATGCCCAAGGCGTGCCCCCCGGTTCCCGAGGAAGGCCCCCGGAACGGCCCCGGTGCATGGCCACGGCATGCCCCCGGGTCCCGCACCTCGCCCCGGGGCGTGCCCCCGAGTCCCGAGGAACGCCCCGGTGCATGCCCAAGGCATGGCCCCGAGTCCCGCACGTCGCCCCGGAACGGCTCCGGGGCGCGGCCAAGGCATGGCCCCGAGTCCCGGGGAACGCCCTCAGAACGGCCCCGGTGCATGGCCCCGCGTCCCGCACATCGCCCCGAAACGGCCCCGGTGCATGCCCAAGGCATGCCCCTGAGTCCCGAGGAAGGCCCCCACAACGGCCCCGGTGCATGGCCGAGGCACGCCCCCGGGTCCCGAGGACCGGCCCCGGGGGGCCCCGGGGCATGCCCCCGGGTCCCGAGGGTCGGCCCGGGGCATGCCCCCGAGAGCGTCCACGCACGCTGCCGGACGCCCACGGCAGCATCCATGCATGCCGGGCAGCGTCCGGGCATGCTGTCGCTGGGTGCCGGGGGCTGCCCGGGGGTGCTGGATGCTGGCCGCAGGCTGTGAACGCTGGCCGCAGCCCTGTGAACGCTGGCCGCTTGTCCTGGACGCTGGCCGCAGCCTGTGAACGCTGGCCGCTTGTCCTGGACGCTGGCCGCAGGCTGGGAACGCTGGCCGCAGGCTGGGAACGCTGGCCGCAGCCCTGTGAACGCTGGCCGCTTGTCCTGGACGCTGGCCGCAGGCTGTGAACGCTGGCCGCGGCCCTGTGAACGCTGGCCGCTTGTCCTGCACGCTGGCCGCAGGCTGTGAACGCTGGCCGCAGCCCTGTGAACGCTGGCCGCTTGTCCTGGACTCTGGCCGCAGCCCTGTGAACGCTGGCCGCAGCTCCTGAACGCTGGCCGCAGCCTGTGAACGCTGGCCGCTTGTCCTGGACGCTGGGCGCAGCCCCTGGACGCTGGGCGCAGCCCCTGGACGCTGGGCGCAGCCCCTGGACGCTGGCCGCAGGGCCCTGAACGCTGGCCGCTGCCCCGCGAACGCCCGAAAGCCGTCCCGAGAAAAAATCCCCGTATTTTTGTCGTGCGTTTTTCCCCAAATTTTTTCCACCCCTTCCCCACGATTTTTAGAGGATTTACAAGCTTTGTCCCGCATTTTTCTGATTTTTCTCCGATTTTTAGGATTTTTTTTCGTTTTCGACTTTAAAAAATCATAAAAAATAGCTCCGGTGTCCGAAAAATTCCGAAAAAATATTTTTTAGTAATTTCACATCATGATCTTTCCAATGGTACCATTGGTTGCTGCTGAAACATTCTAAATCTTCAAAAACCCCAGTATGATTTTTCGTCACAGCTGATGTCTACTGGGGGCAGAGCCAGTAGAGTTATAAGAGCTCTTTATAGGGGAGGTGCTTGGCAAGCAGCTGGGGCAGCAGCAGGGTCAGCGGCAGCCATCGCCCATGCATGGCATGGCATGGCCTGATGTCAAAGGCCTTGTTGCCATGGCTTCCTTGCACCGAACCTTGGCGGGCGGATGAGGGACCACCCCGGGGGTCGGGTTTTGCCTCGGGAAGCGTGACTAGCATGAAAATTGTTGGATCTCGATCGATGGAGTGCGGGAATCGTTGCTATGCTAGTTCCTACCTTCCGAGGCACCGGTGGTGCTCCTGACGCCCGTCTTCGGTGGCATTCCCTAGGCTTCTAGGATGCCATCACGGGTGGGGCCTTGCCCCCCCTCACCCGAGAACGGTGATCACCCCCACGTGGGCAGGGGTGATTGTCGGTGAATTCCCGCGGCCCACCGTCCCTTCTTTCTTGACCCGGCCCCCTTGCTCCCTGACATCATTTCTGTTGCTCGACATGCCCCGTCCTGGGGGCGGACGGCGGACGCACTGGCTTGTGGGATTCAAGCGGGGGCGTGTTGCCTTCCACGTGCGGGCTGACCGTCGCAAGCGCGGTGACAGGAGAGGCGACGCGGGATGGGCTGGACGCCCCGGTTGTGAGAAGCCTGTGATCGTTGAGTGAGGGCCTAGACGCTTGAGCTTGTAAGCCCCTCGCGCCCGTGAGGCACTGCCACGAACGGGGTGGAAGGCTTGTCTTGAGCCGATCCGTGCGACGACGGCGGGGTTTATCGCTCCGGTGGTGGAAGCCGACGATCGGTGAGTGAGGGCCTAGACGCTTGAGCTTGTAAGCCCCTCGCGCCCGTGAGGCCGAAGTACACGAACGGAGGGGGAGGCCCTTCCCGGGGAGCACTTCCAAGGGCGCGACCTGAGGCCTGCGCGGGGCGGGGAGTGCCCTTCGCATCGGGATTTTGCCGGTGGGGATGCCGTTGCGCCCCTCGTCCCTTGTTTCTTGACTTGGCCCCTTGCTCCTTGACATTGCCTTTCTGTTGCTTGACGACCCACCTCCCCCCGTCCCGGGGCGGACGGCGGACGCACTGGCTGTGGGATTTGCGCGGAGCCGTGTTGCCTTCCACGTGCGGGCTGACTGTCGCAAGCGCGGTGACAGGAGAGGCGACGCGGGATGGGCTGGACGCCCCGGTTGTGAGAAGCCTGTGATCGGTGAGTGAGGGCCTAGACGCTGAGCTTGTAAGCCCCTCGCGCCCGTGAGGCACTGCCACGAACGGGGTGGAAGGCTTGTCTTGAGGAGCCGATCCGTGCGACGACGGCGGGGTTGATCGCTCCGGTAGTGGAAGCCGACGATCGGTGAGTGAGGGCCTATACGCTTGAGCTTGTAAGCCCCTCGCGCCCGTGAGGCCGAAGTACACGAACGGAGTGGGAGGCCCTTCCCTAGGAGCACTTCCTAGGGCGCGACATGAGGCCTGCGCGGGGCGGGGAGTGCCCTTTGCATCGGGATTATGCCGGTGGGAATGCCGTTGTGCCGCGGGGTGGGGGGTCACCTCCCCTCCTCAAAATCCAACCCGATTTCCTTCGAGATCCCCCGAAAACCCCTTGTTCACACCACCTTCCTTCCCCTCCCGAAAACCCCTTGTCCCCCCCAGCTTACTTCCCCCTCTCGCCCCACTCCACTTGAAAGCACCCTGACAACCCTCCCCTCGTCCCGATGCGGACGCGCTGGCTGTGGGATTTACGCGGAGGCGTGTTGCCTACCACGTGCGGGCTGACTGTCGCAAGCGAGGTGACAGGTGAGGCGATGCGGGATGGGCCGGAAGCCCCGGTCGTGGAAGCCGACGATCGGTGAGTGAGGGCCTAGACGCTTGAGCTTGTAAGCCCCTCGCGCCCGTGAGGCCGGAGTACACGAACGGGGTCGAAGGCTTGTCTCGAGGAGCCGATCCGTGTGACGACGG
>JAKOGI010004448.1:17500-20000 GCA_029747015.1 Carnegiea gigantea
CACAACGGCCCCGGTGCATGGCCGAGGCATGCCCCCGGGTCCCGAGGACCGGCCCCGGGGGGCCCCGGGGTATGCCCCCGGGTCCCGAGGGTCGGCCCCGGGGCATGCCCCCGAGAGCGTCCACGCACGCTGCCGGACGCCCACGGCAGCATCCATGCCTGCCGGGCAGCGTCCGGGCATGCTGTCGCTGGGTGCCGGGGGCTGCCGGGGGGTGCTGGATGCTGGCCGCAGGCTGTGAACGCTGGCCGCAGCCCTGTGAACGCTGGGCGCTTGTCCTGGACGCTGGCCGCAGGCTGTGAACGCTGGCCGCAGCCCTGTGAACGCTGGCCGCTTGTCCTGGACGCTGGCCGCAGGCTGTGAACGCTGGCCTCAGCCCTGTGAACGCTGGCCGCTTGTCCTGGACGCTGGCCGCAGGCTGTGAACGCTGGCCGCAGCCCTGTGAACGCTGGCCGCTTGTGCTGGACGCTGGCCGCAGGCTGTGAACGCTGGCCGCAGCCCTGTGAACGCTGGCCGCTTGTCCTGGACGCTGGCCGCAGGCTGTGAACGCTGGCCGCAGGCTGTGAACGCTGGCCGCCGCCCTGTGAACGCTGGCCGCTTGTCCTGGACGCTGGCCGCAGGCTGTGAACGCTGGCCGCAGCCCTCTGAACGCTGGCCGCAGCTCCTGAACGCTGGCCGCAGCCTGTGAACGCTGGCCGCTTGTCCTGGACGCTGGGCGCAGCCCCTGGACGCTGGGCGCAGCCCCTGGACGCTGGGCGCAGCCCCTGGACGCTGGCCGCAGGGCCCTGAACGCTGGCCGCAGCCCCGCGAACGCCCGAAAGCCGTCCCGAGAAAAAATCCCCGTATTTTTGTCGTTCGTTTTTCCCCAAATTTTGTCCACCCCTTCCCCACGATTTTTAGAGGATTTACAAGCTTTGTCCCGCATTTTTCTGATTTTTCTCCGATTTTTAGGATTTTTTTTCGTTTTCGACTTTTAAAAATCATAAAAAATAGCTCGGGTGTCCGAAAAATTCCGAAAAAATATTTTTTAGTAATTTCACATCATGATCTTTCCAATGGTACCATTGGTTGCTGCTGAAACATTCTAAATCTTCAAAAAACCCCAGTATGTTTTTTCGTCACAGTTGATGTCTACTGGGGGCAGAGCCAGTAGAGTTATAAGAGCTCTTTATAGGGGAGGCGCTTGGCAAGCAGCTGGGGCAGCAGCAGGGTCAGCGGCAGCCATCGCCCATGCATGGCATGGCATGGCATGATGTCAAAGGACTTGTTGCCATGGCTTCCTTGCACCGAACCTTGGCGGGCGGATGAGGGACCACCCCGGGGGTCGGGTTTTGCCTCGGGAAGCGTGACTAGCATGAAAATTGTTGGATATCGATCGATGGAGTGCGGGAATCGTTGCTATGCTAGTTCCTACCTTCCGAGGCACCGGTGGTGCTCCTGACGCCCGTCTTCGTTGGCATTCCCTAGGCTTCTAGGATGCCATCACGGGTGGGGGCCTTGCCCCCCCTCACCCGAGAACGGTGATCCCCCCCACGTGGGCAGGGGTGATTGTCGGTGAATTCCCGCGGCCCACCGTCCCTTCTTTCTTGACCCGGCCCCCTTGCTCCCTGACATCATTTCTGTTGCTCGACATGCCCCGTCCTGGGGCGGACGGCGGACGCACTGGCTTGTGGGATTTAAGCGGGGGCGTGTTGCCTTCCACGTGCGGGCTGACCGTCGCAAGCGCGGTGACAGGAGAGGCGACGCGGGATGGGCTGGACGCCCCGTTTGTGAGAAGCCTGTGATCGGTGAGTGAGGGCCTAGACGCTTGAGCTTGTAAGCCCCTCGCGCCCGTGAGGCACTGCCACGAACGGGGTGGAAGGCTTGTCTTGAGGAGCCGATCCTTGCGACGACGGCGGGGTTGATCGCTCCGGTGGTGGAAGCCGACGATCGGTGAGTGAGGGCCTAGACGCTTGAGCTTGTAAGACCCTCGCGCCCGTGAGGCCGAAGTACACGAACGGAGTGGGAGGCCCTTCCCGAGGAGCACTTCCAAGGGCGCGACCTGAGGCCTGCGCGGGGCGGGGAGTGCCCGTCGCATCGGGATTTTGCCGGTGGGGATGCCGTTGCGCCCCTCGTCCCTTGTTTCTTGACATGGCCCCTTGCTCCTTGACATTGCCTTTCTGTTGCTTGACGACCCACCTCCCCCAGTCCCGGGGCGGACGGCGGACGCACTGGCTGTGGGATTTGCGCGGAGGCGTGTTGCCTTCCACGTGCGGGCTGACTGGCGCAAGCGCGGTGACAGGAGAGGCGACGCGGGATGGGCTGGACGCCCCGGTTGTGAGAAGCCTGTGATCGGAGAGGGAGGGCCTAGACGCTTGAGCTTGTAAGCCCCTCGCGCCCGTGAGGCACTGCCACGAACGGGGTGGAAGGCTTGTCCTGAGGAGCCGATCCGTGCGACGACGGCGGGGTTGATCGCTCCGGTGGTGGAAGCCGACGATCGGTGCGTGAGGGCCTAGACGCTTGA
>JAKOGI010004449.1:0-2500 GCA_029747015.1 Carnegiea gigantea
GTGTGAGTCCCGCTTTCACGGGATCTAGGGAAATCTAGCTGTAGACAACCTTACCCCTACCGGTATTTCTACCCATAGAGAGGTTGATTCCTTAAGACCCATAAAATATTTTTTTCTTTTTGAAAAAAATTTGTAGAGAAAACGATTGCAAACCAAAAACCAAGGAAGAGAAAATGGGTAGGAGTGTAAAGTAAATAAGGAGCAGAGACATATATATATATATATATATATATATATATATATATATATATATATATATATATATATTATGTGTGTATATATATATATATATATATATATGTGTGTGTGTGTGTGTGTGTGTGTGTGTGTGTGTGTGTGTGTGTGTGTTTGTGTGTTGGAGAGGGATTAAGTGAGCACTTCCTATTAGGTGGACACTCTTATCTGGATGAGCACCTCAAATTTCAGCAGTCGGTTTTCGATTTAAGGGCTTAGATTAAATGTCAAATTTTGAGCAATAAAACAAAAATATCCGTCAGGAGGGAATTCGCGACAGTCCAGTCGCTTTCCCCCTCTCTCCTTCACATCTGCTTCGAATCTCTATCATTTCCGGCACATCTCGCCGACCACTTCCTGCCGACACTCGTCGTCGACCACTACTCACTGATCACAAATGCTAGTTCCTGTTCACCGTTCTGCCGAGAAATGCCCAAACCTATTGATGGCTCGATCTTTACCTATTGTGCTGCCTTAGTCCTCACCCGTTGCACTGCCTCAGTCGCTAAAGCCGCCAAGATCTTCATCTCAGCCGCCAATTACGAAGACTTCCACCCTCCCTCCAGCGCCGAGACCCACCGATGAAATTAGAAACATCAGGTTCTTTCCCTGCCTCTGACATTAAATTATATCTAGGTCCTTGGAATGTTTTGTTTGTTAATTTAGTTTACTTTGAATTTGTGAGTTGTAGCCCATAATTGAGGTTTGGGATGTCAGAATTAGTGGAAGTTCACTGTTCAACATGAGATTAAAGTTTGTTCTTGAGCGTAATGCCCTGTGGGTACTTGACAATTAGTTTGTGGAATTTTGAATTGATGTGGCAGAATAACAAACCTAAGTTGGGTTGACGACATGATGAAATGGTCAAGCATGTTAGGCCATTTGGAGGCATTAGAATCTATAGCTATTGGTAGTCATCTTCAGTTATAATTCAATAACTAGCTAACTTGACTTTGTCTTCTTATTACAGATATAAAACTATCGTTTAAGTTTCTACAATATTTTTCTATGAGGGTAGATATCACGGTTATGGTTCTTGGTGGCCTATACTGAGCGCCTTATTTGGCAATAAATATTTTATTTTTGATAACGATCCCGAAGATTTTATTGCCTATTAGCTCAAATGGTAGAGCAAACGTGCAATGGCACGTAAGGTGTGGGTTCGATTCCCACTTAGGCTTCAGCTAAGTTTGATTTCCGTAATGGTGACAACACCTTTGAGGGGGAACAAGAAAACCCAAGGGAAGGTATTACTGGTTGCATTAGAACAAACAGAATTGACTGCTGAAGGAACTAGCATTTAGCTTGCTTTTTCTGTAAACTGGTTGTGAATTAGATGAGTTTTGGAGTTCAAAAGAAAACACCCCTTTCATTGTAAACTGATTTCGCAGGTCAAATGGTTTGAAATATTATGACTACCTAACAAGAAAACCCAGGTCAGTCCAAATAAGCTTCTTAATTTTTCATATTAAACTCGAAGAGAGCTCCCAGGAAATGCATGCACTTACCATGCCTTTAACGTACAATTATACTTACCAAGCACTGAACATACAGGAAACTCACATCTAATTCAAGCAACAGCCAGAGCAAAACTATTACCGGCCAGGAAAAAACTGAAGCGATCATGAACAGCAAGAAAATTAAAAATGGTGCTAAGAATCTGGCTTGGACAAGGGAAGATTGGAAAGAAGAGGAGAGTACATTGAATCAGGTGAGTTCAGAGAAGTACATCACTTGTTCCTATCTGACAGAGTAGCACGCAGTAAAGTGGACAAAGTGAAAGATCATAAACTTGAACTACTGACAAATAATATTAACTAATGACCATGAGTCAGCTCCCTTAATCCAAAATGCCAATTAACATTCTAATAGTTGAGTGACAAAAAGCCTATGTAGAACTCGAACCCACATCATCGTGTGACATCACAAGCTGCTCTACCTTTGAGCTAATAGGCATGTCATCAAGAAATTTGTACAATTAAATTATATGGATCCGCCAACTGATACAAGTATACACCAATAATGTCCTAAATTATGTGTGTTTTTTTTGTTTTTTTTGGGCCCCAAAGCACAAAAGGAGCAAGCAAGCAAAGATTGGTAAATTAAGTAGCAGGGCAAAATGTATTCAAGCCAAACTTGCACAACTCATTTAACAAAGTAATAGCTAAGTGTTTGAGATTAGAAATGTTCAGTACTCCCAGATTTTAATTTGGTTAACTTAAGTAAACCAGAGGATTTCCAGAGGAATCAATAGCTCATATCTATC
>JAKOGI010004449.1:7500-26257 GCA_029747015.1 Carnegiea gigantea
TATTAGAGAAAGGATTAATATAACCTGTAAAAGGAAGTTACTCATCACCAGTCTTTATGGTAATGAATGAGGTAGAAAAACGAAGAAATAAAGCAAGAATGGTTATTAATTATAAAAACTCTTAACCAATTCACGAAAACAGATAATTATTTCTCACCTAACAAAGAAGTTTTAATCAATCTTGTCAAAAAAAGAAAATATTTTTCAAAATTTAACAGTAAATTAGGATTTGGAAAATTAAAATGGAAGAAGACAATATAAAAATATACTGACTTTAGTACCCCTCAGGGATTCTATGAATGGATTGTAATGCCATTTGGATTAAAAAATGCTCTTAGAATATTTCAAAGAAGAATGGATGATGCATTTAAACATTTTAACTCATTTCTAGTTTTCTATGTTGATGATATTTTTATCAACTCTAAAACTCTAGAAGAACATCGACAAACATCTAAAAACATTTACCGAAACTGCCATAAAAGAATGAATATGTCTCAGTGAAAAGAATCCCATGATTGAACAAGAAAAACCTGATCTTTTTGGATTTGAACTGGGATCAAATGATATCTCTTAACAAAATCATATCTTAAGAAAAATAATCGAATACCATGACAAATTAAGAACTAAAAGACAAATACAAGGGTTTTTGGGCTTATTAAACTATGCTAGCTCCTATATTCTTGACCTAGCAAAGAAAAAGAAAGATTTACGCGGCCTACTAAGAAAAAAATTATATCAAAGGATGAAGCAATCACCATACTCAAATCGTTAGAAATCTTAAAAAAGAATGTAAAAATTTACCCCAATTAAGATTACTAGAACCAGAAGACAATTTAATAATGCAAACAGATGCTTCTAACAAAGTTTGGTTGACAGTACTTAGAACTGATCTCAATGAAGTCTATGAATGCCATAGTGGAACCTTTTCCAAAACTAAAGAAAGCTGTAACACTATGGACAAAGAAATTTTATCCATAATCCAAGGAATCAAAAAAATGGAGATTGTTTCTTCTACCTAAATCCTTCAAGGTATTAACTGGTAATGAAGCTACAACTAGATTTGTCAAACAAGTCTTAGATAATGGTACTCATATGTGCAAATTTCATAGATGACAAACTTTATTATCTCAATTTAACAAAGTTTATAAGCATATTGCAGGAAATAGTAATTTTTGAGCAGATTATCTAACGAGAGAATTAGAGTATCTCAACAATGACGACTCTAGACAAGCTTAAGGAACTTGAAGATATTGTAATCGACTTCAGCAAATGTTTAGAAACTGTTGCAGCAGGACTGGAACAACTCGAGACAAGAGTTTAAGCTATAGTTGATAATATCTAAATAGAAATCGATAAACTCTCTACATGAACTAACAACATCATCCGTGATATGAAGAAGGATCTAGAACAAGGAAGAACTGTGATAGCAGAGATGCTAAAATCAATTAGCTCTCTAAAATCACCTTATGCAATTATATCAACTATATCAACTACTAGTCTAACGAAGCCACAAACTTCTCCTACTATTAAAACTACATAGCCAAGTTCAAGCACTTCATTTCTCGAAAAAGAGAAAGAAATGCTTGAACTGAGGCAAAACTACTAGCAAAAAGAACTACAAAACCAACTATTTAAACTAAAAGGTTTGTTCCTTTCGATATTTATGACCCCTTCGTTTCAGGTTATCATAAGACAACTCAATCAGTTTATTGGAAACTTCATGAAATCCCACAAATCTTTTACAGTGGTGGAAAATCTCTATTTGCAAGACTTACTACTTGCACAAGCACAAATACAAAAACTATCTATCAATTCTATGAATTTGGATACATTGATCTTGTTTATTTAAGTTCAAAACTAACCGAACTATCCAAATTCCCAACTGACATCATTCAAGTCCTTAGATCTTTCAAACAGGGATCTATTTTCGTTAAATTCCATACTATTCCGCCAGAAAAGGATGAAGAAACTGGCATTTTATATCCAGGAATCAGCACCATTCAAGTAGGCTACATCTTTGAACATTTTGAGCTAAATATTATAGCTACCAAGAAGTTTGAACCATTCAAATTCCATGAATCATGGATTAACTATAAACAAGTAGAGCCCTTGCAGTCAAATGCCAAGGTGACAAATTATATGCTTATGGACTTAAGTGTATATACAAAGGAGCTAATTGCGTCATAATAACTAAAGAAGAATACAACTAGGAATATATGATGATGAACTCTTGAAGTTTCTCTTCATACTTGAGTCAGAAAACTTCCAAGAATCTCCAGCTGTTAAAAATAAATTTACTAAACTAGTCAAGAAAGAGAAAGAGAAACAAGCACTGCAAAGAATGACCAAGATTTTGTCATCAACAAGCTAGATGTAAGGCTAAGATCTTGCCGACGCACACAAACTTATCTTCAAGAATCTAAATTATTGTAACTTTTTGAATTATTAGTGTACTACCTTATCTTCAAAACTAATTAATTGTACTACTCCAGCTGTAGCATGATATAAGTGCTTATGTAAGCCTTACCTTTAGAAACTCTATAAAAGGATGTAATCTCTATGTGGAAGGGGAGAGGCATTTGGGTGAAGAATAGATTGCCGAAAGAGCAGTTTGTTCACAAAATATGTTCTGAACTTCCGATTTTCTTGGGAAACCTAGTAATAAAAGAACTATCTTTCAGAGAAGTTTGAAGTTCTTGAGAGGAGAGAAGTAGTATGTAGATTGAAGTAAGTCCTAGTCAGACCCATAGAGAGGAAGGGCGATGCTACAGATCAGAGAACTAGAAACCTCTAGGAAGGATACTGAGAAGAAGGAAGGTATAAATTTCTTACTCTTTCCTATGATAGTTCAAGTTATTACTATGAGAGTGCTGTATCATTTTCAACCGTTTCATCTATTTTTCATTCAATATTGTTCCCTCATCAAAGAGTTTTAAGCTTTCTTCTGCAAAAACCTACCACCCTTAACTTAATGGTATCAGAGCCATACCCTTGATCTACTCAGACCATAAACTTACCCATGATCCACTTCTTATCAATCCATGATCTACCCAAAATATGAGTTCTTATATAGACAAACTACAATCAAACTCTAAACTAACCAGAGAAGGAGACTATTTACACGTACAAAGCTTTAATCTATCCAGACTTAGATACTGTCCACAAGAATGAGCATGAGATTTCTTAAGATCGTTTAATCTAATAGCTAGACTCATATGGCATAATCGCTAAGAGGATAACAAGACTAGATTCAACTGCCTATTAACTCTTCCTTATATTGTTAAACCAGTAAACGTAGACATATTTAGAGATCAGACAGCTTTATTAGAACCGTTGAATACACTCTATGGTATCAACTGTTGAATGACATATTTGCATGGATTATTTGAGTATTTGAGAGTCATTTTAGGGGATTAATATGCTTAATTATATGATTTATACCTTTATTTCTACTATTACGCTTGGTTTCTCTTGTCTGAAGGTTTTTGCAAATTTTGACTTTGTGAGCCAAGTTATGTGAGTAGAATGAAGATTGTGAGGCCTTGTGGATCAAAGAAGATAGCAAAAGAGGCCTAAAGACACCCAACATGGACCAATTGTGGCCAGTACCACGGTCTAAATGGTTTCAGGAAGAACCAGCAGAAGGAGCAAGTGAGAATGGTGGCGACAGTGTCCACCACAATCTGTCTGTGGTGGTCACTATGGTCCGTGTTTGCCCTGTTTCTCAGGTTTGCTAGATTTCGTCGGGACTGTTCGTGTTCCAATTATTTGCAAACTTCATTTCTGCCATGAAAATCCATTTTACTACTTCATTCATCGCCATAATCCCATTCGATTCTACTATAATCCACTATCTAGATTAGAATTTAGATCAGAGTAGATGAAGCGAGAGTGAATTGAGGTGAAGATTTATAAGGATTCCATCTCGCGTTTACAACGACGGTTCAAATGTGATTTAGCTGAGCATTTCTTTTCTCTTCTCTGCCCTTTTATTTTCTCATTTTTGATTTATGTTTTGTAATTTTGATTACAATTTTGTTGTTTTGATTCTGGATTTCTGCAAATAACAGTCAATTTCTCGATTTGTTGTTCATCTCTGTGAGTATTTTGGATTGTTGGATTGTTTTATCAAATCTTAGATGTTTAATGTCTTGTAAGAAAGTTGATCACTTTCTCGCATGTATTGGGTGTTGGATGAAGAAATGAAAGGTGAAATTCAATACTAGAACCCTAAGATTTGGCTTTATTCTGTAGAGTCTTGAGAATGTCACACCAATTGAGAAACTATAAAAATGATAATCGTATGCTTAATAAACCTAAACAAACTGAGAGCCCTTGAGAAATGGTAGTTGGTTACATTTAGGTATTTCACTTCATCCTGAAAGAGAGTTGTGATACTTTGATTGTTGGTTTTATAACAACCAATTGAGAAAAAAGTGCTTGATTGATGTGTACATCAGCAAGATCTTTGATTTGCATAATTTCATGATTATTTATTCGTTAAATTAGATATTTGAATAGTTTAATTTCAGTTCTCAAATTTGGATTCGCTTATGCTATCTTAAGGTGATAAAAAGATCGACTTAGTCCCTTTGGGAGATGACCTTGATTTCCTACAATTCCATTGTGCACTTGTGGCCCTACCAGGTTTTTGGTGCCATTGCCAGGGACTAGTGTTGAACATGGGTTTTTTCACAATAGGTATGACTAAGCATTTGGGTTTTCTTTGAAAAAAATAACCATAAAGAATTGAAAATTAAAAACATATAAAAATTTTTGAGATAAAAAAACAATGGCCATTTTTCATTTTTTCAATTTGAGCATTAATTATTTTGGAGGTATTTTAAGAGTTTGCATGCTTTTCTTGTTCAATGTAGTTATTGTTTGAGTAAATGGAAAATTTTAAACATTGTTGATGAGGGTCTAAATAGTGAAATCCGAGTTCTTTTAGAATATTGGGGTTTTCTTCATAAAAATGTTGATGAGGCATTATATTTGCTCCAGTGGATTGCTTGGGATTCATTTGAATTTGAGAAGGCTAGTCAAGTTTTCAGATATTAATTCCCTGATCCTTTGCATTCTATTCTAGATCTTATTATGTCCTTTTTTGATGTGACTTATGTAATTCTTCTGACTATGAAACCAATTCATGCCCTTACTATTTATGCTATGCTTAGCCTGACTTTATATTACCTAAGGACAATATAGATGTTGTCCTGACCTTACCTGATTCATCATTCCCTTTAGCTTAGGGCATGGGGCTTAAGGCGGATGAGCCTTTTGGATTTATTAATAGGTTTAGTGCTGCTGATACATGTTTTGAGTCAGAAGATACTTTAAATGAGGTCTATGATCAAGATGAGACTCCTTTGGAGGGGTCATGTCATGTGTTTATGCATGAGGAGTCTCCTAGCCTTGGTTTCAATAATATTGTTCTCCGCAATTCTCTTCATCGTTCCCATGTTTCCCCTATCTGTTCACAACCCTCCCATTTCCCTGAGTATTTATTACATTGATACGCCCATTGATAATCCCATGATTTTTGGTGTTAATGTTGATTTGGGCTATAAGGATAATATGTTTGATGTGCTTAGTGGGAATGTTGATAATTTTGTGTCCCTAGGTTACTTAAGCGGGTATGATCCTTCCATTGATGCTTATTGTGTATGCCTAGGAGACTTGACTAGGACAGTCATGTTGACTATGTTCTTCAATCCTTTCTATGATTTTACTATGGGCTTTGATAAGGTTAAGAGAATACTTGTTGTCTTTGGTGTGATCTTGATTATTGCCTCTTACCTTGTATTTTCTAAATTGTGGTCCCAGGAGTTTGATAAGCTCCTACGTGATTCAACGTCATCTGATTTAACGGGCATGTCTTGAAGTTGTGATGGAGTGACTGATACTCCATTTATCCCATTTACAAGGAGGCCTTAGCTTAGGTGTACTCAGTACCTAACCAGGAGAGATCATTATGTTTTGTTCAATTTCCCTCTCTTACTTTCTTTACTTTAAATAATGATGCTTTTTCTAAGTATAAGAGGTAGATGGTTTAATGTTTCTATTTTGGTTTTTAGTTTGCATACTAGTTAGAGCATGTAGATTTAGGCTTTCTTTCTTTCACAATGGTGTGTTGCATTTGAGGTGTGCATTTCTAGGTGCATGTTAGGAAGGTATAGATTGGTTGAGATAACCTCCAATGATGTTTTTGCTAAGCTCAATAGTTTCATGAGCTTAAGTAACTTTTGATGTGTAATCCCTTTTGGTGCTAAAATTTATGAAGGTTTTGTAAATATTTCTTGTTTTGACCCCTATCATGAGTGAGAACTTTGCTATGCCTTGGAGCCTAGCACTAATGTTGGCATATGATAGTCATTTTATGAGCTAATTGAGACTTTGGTAGATATCCCGTGGTTCTTTGGACTAATCATTATATTTAATCTCATATCCCTTTTCATGTGTGACTCTTCCATGTTGCATCTCTAGGAGTTGCCTGAACGCTTGTTCAAAACCACATTAGCATGTGCAACAATTGATGATATGATAGAGGCATTTCTTTGTTTTTGAACGTTTTAGCCACATACCCAAATAGCCTATCCTTTGTGTTACGTCTTTTTCCCCTTTGTCGGTCTCCTTGAGCTATAATCCTTTTTCTTATTGAGATCACTTCATATTAAACCGTGGCTAGACACGAATTCCTAGCCTTTAAGCTAAGTCTATGGAGCATAGCTTTAAGTATGAAGTGGATGGTTTGTGGGTAATTGAGTTTGAAGGTGGCTTTGATATGTTGGTTTATTGAAGGATTGATTTTATTGAGCATTTGAATTTATTCCCCTCTTGTTCAAGTTATATATGTAATGGATTTGGTTGTGCGCTGACAGTTAGTGATCGTTTCAATAAATGAAAATTTCATTTAATTTCCCATAGAAGAACAAAAGAAAAAAATAGAGAAAAAATCATGTTGAGAAAAAAAAGAGAGAAAAAAAAAAGAATCAGTGATTGGCATTGCATATGTACATAGATTGAGTTCCTTTCTTTGTGGACTCACTTCCTACATGATTCATTGGGATATGTTCATTGCATTGTTCGGGTTTGGAGAGTTGATAAACTTCATAGGTGCTTCGAGTGACTTGACTAAATAGCTCCACATTACAAAAATGCATTATTCCACTGTTTTCTCTTAACCCTTCTAGTCCACATTACAATCCATGTGAAGTCCTCTTGATTGTCACGTGCACATTGCATTTTTACTAGTGGAGAATTTGAGAGTCTTGATAAACATATGGTAGATTGTATCTTTGGAATGAGTGTTCAATAAACCCTTGGTATATTTCAAACACATGAGTTGGAGTGTTTCCCATTTCCTAAAAAGTGAGGTTCTACCAATCTATTTGACCCCAATCAATCTCATGTACCTGCTGCATGATGTGCTTTGTGGTTCTTTGTAGGTGATCAAGTTTGATATGGAGCTTGTCGTCTCATACTTTTTTGAAAAACCTTCTCCTTCTCTTGATTTTGAAATGTATTGTGCATTATTTTGTGTTGTCGTTAATTGCTATGTTTGCTTGTGATATGCAACGACTTGCCTACTTTAAGGAGTTATTCTATTTTGAGTCCTATATGCAACTCCCCTTATTGGTTTTATTTAGTGTTTGCTTGAGGACAAGCAAATATTTAAGTGTTTAGGACTCATTTTAGGCGAGTAATATGCTTAATTGTACGATTTATGCCCTTATTTCTACAATTGCGCTTGGTTTCACTTGTTTTGAGGGTTTTTATAGATTTTGGCTTTGTGAGCCATGCTATGTGAGTTGAATGAAGGTTTTGAGGCCTTATCAATCAAAGAAGATAGCAAAAGAGGTCCAGAGACACCCAACAAGGACCAGCCATAGCCAGTACCATGGTTTAAGAGGTTCCAGGAAGAAGCAGTAGAAGGAGCATGTGAGAACAGCAGAGACCGTATCGAGCACATTCTGTCCGTCATGGTCCCCACAGTTCGTAGTGGCCCATGTTTCCTCGGGTTTGCTAGGTTCCATCGCGGCTGTTTGCATTCCAATTGTTTGGATGGTTTTGCAGACTTCATTTTCACTATAAAAAGCCACTTTATTGCTTCATTCATCCCCATCATCCCATTCCATTCTACCATAATCCACTATCTAGATTAGGATCTAGATTAGATTAGAGGATGGTAGAGTGAATTGAAGTGAAGCTAGGATTTCATTCCGGGTTTGCAGTGACGGTTCAAGCGCGATCTTAGCTGAGCATTTCTCTTCTCCTCTTCTCTTCTCTTTTCTCATTTTAGTTTAATGTTTTGTAATTTTGATTATGATTTTGCTTATTTGATTTTAGATTTATGCAAATAACAGCTAATTTTCTGATTTATTGTTCATCTCTTTGAGCATTTTAGATTGTTGGATTATTTTATCGAATCTTAGGTGTTTATTATCTTGTAAGAAATTAATCGCTTTCTTGTATGTATTGGGTATTGGATGAAGAACTGAAAGGTGAAGTTCAATGCTAGAGCCTTAGGATGTGACGTGATTGTGTGGAGTCTTGAGAAAGTCACACCAATTGGGAAACCACAAAAATGATAATTGCATGCTTAATGAACCTAAACAAATTGAGAGCCCTTGAGAAATGGTGATTGGTTAGATTTAGGTATTTTACTTCTCCTTAAAAGGGGGTTGTAATACTCCGATTGTGGGTTTTAAACAACCAATTGAGGAAGAAGTGCTTGATTGATGCATAGATTAGGAAGTTGACTGGTTTGCTTAATTCCATGGATATTTATTCGTTAGATTAGATAGTTGAATAGTTTAATTTCAAATTTGAAACTTAAATTCGGTTAACCTATCATAAGGGTATAAAGCGCAATATATCGACCTAGTCCCTGTGGGAGACGACCTTGATTTGCTATAATACTACCATGTGCTTGCGGCCCTATTAAGTTTTTGGCACTGTTGCTGGAGACTAGTGTCAAATATGAGGTTTTTCTTAGGTTTGACTTTGAAAAAAAAAAAAACCCAAAAAAATGGAAATTGAAGAAAGACAAAAAATTTTTTGAGATAAAAAAACAATGGCCATTTTCCATTTTTTCCAATTCAAGCACGAATTATTTTGGAGGTATTTTAAGAGTTTGTATGTTTTTCTTGCTTAATGTAGGTATTATGTTTGTAAATAGGAAATTTTAAATATTGTTAATGAGGGTGTGAATAGTGAACCCGAGTACTTTTAGAATATTGGGGTTTCCTTGGTAAAAATGTTAATAAGACATGGTATTTGCTTGAGTAGATTGCTTGGAATTCATTTGAATATGAGAAGGCTAGTCACATTTCTAGATATTCATTCTCTGATCCTTGTGTGTTCTGTACTAGATCTTATGATGCCTCTTTTTGGTGTGACTTGTGTAATTCTTGTAACCATGGAACTAATTCATGTCCTTATTATGCATGCCAGGCTAGCGACTTCGTGAAACTAATTCTTTGAAAATTTCGTTGCATTTCCCATAGACCCCAAAAAAAAAAAAATTCAGTGATTGGCATTGGATATATACTTAGATTGAATTCCTTTCTTTGTCAGCTCACTTCCTACGTGATTGATTGGAATATGTTCATTATATTGTTGGGATTTGGAGAGTTGATAAACTTCACAGATGCTTGATGGTTTGTTGGTTTCTCCCTAGTCCCTTGACTAAACAGCTCCACATTACAAAAATACATTAGTCCACTGCTTTCTCTTAACCTTTCTAGCCCATATTACAAAAATACATTACTCCCTTGACTAAATACCACGGTCTAGGAGGTTCCAGGAAGAACCAGTGGAAGGAATAAGTGAGAAGGACCCAGACCGTGTCCACCACAGTCTATCCGTGGTAGTCCCCATGGTCCGCGGTGGCCCTGCTTCCTCGGGCTTTCTAGATTTCGCCGCGGCTGTTTGTGTTCCAAATGTTTGGATGGTTTTGCAAACTTCATTTTTGCGGTAAAAAGTCATTTTACTGCTTCATTCATCCCCATCATCCCATTCCATTCTACCATAATCCACTGTTAACCCTACGATTTAGATTAGATTAAAGGAAGGGAAGTGAATTGAAGTGAAGATTTACAAGGATTTCATCCCAGGTTTGTAACGATGGTTCAAGCGTGATCTTAGCTGAGCATTTCTCTTCTCTTCTCTTCTCTTTTCTCATTTTAGATCTATGTTTTGTAATTCTGATTATGATTTTACTGATTTGATTTTAGATTTATGAAAATAATAGTTAATTTCTCAATTTATTGTTCTTCTCTTTGAGTATTTTGGATTGTTGCATTATTTTATTGAAACTTAAATTTTATTGTTTTGTAAGAAATGTAATCACTTTCCTGCATGTATTGGGTACTGGGCGAAGAACAGAAAGGTTAAATTCAATACCAAAACCCTAGGATTTGACTTGGCTGTGTGGAGTCTTAAGAAAGTCACACCAATTCAGAAACCACAAAAATGATAATTGCATGCTTAATGAACCTAAACAAATCGAGAGCCCTTGAGAAATGACAATTGGTTAGATTTAGGTATTTTCCTTTACATTGAAAGAGGCGTGTGATACTTCGATTGTCAGTTTCAAAACAACCAATTGAGGAAGAAGTGCTTGATTGATCTGTTGATCGAGAAGTTAGTTGATTTGCTTAATTCCATGATTATTTATTCGCTAGATTAAATAGTTGAATGGTTTAATTTCAAATCTCAAATTTTGATTCACTTAGCCTATCTTAAGGAGATGAAGCCTAATAGATCAACCTAGTCCCGCTAGGAGACAACCTTGATTTGCTATAACGCCACCATGTGCTTACGGCAACGTCAAGTTTTTGGCATCGTTACTGGGGACTAGTGTCGAACATGGGGTTTTTTTCAATATGTTTGACTAAGCATTTTGTTTTTCTTGGAAAAAAAACCCAGAAAAATCAAAAATTAAAAAAAGATAAAAATTTTTGAGATAAAAAATGGTGGCCATTTTTCATTTTTTCCAATTCGAGCATGAATTATTTTGGAGGTATTTTAAGAGTTTGCATGCTTTTCTTGCTCAATGTAGTTATCATGTTGGTAAATGGGAAATTTTAGATTTTGTTAATGAGGATGTGACTAGTTAAACCCAAGCTCTTTTAGAGTATTGGGGTTTTCTTGGTAAAAATGTTAGTAAGGCATGGAATTTGCTTGAGGGGATTGCTTGGGATTCATTTGAGTTTGAGAAGGCTTGTCATATTTCGAGATATTCATTACCTGATCCTTGCGCATTCTGTGTTAGATCTTATTATGCCCCGTTTTGATATGACTTGTGTAATTCTTCTGACGATGAAACTAATTCATGCCCTTATTATGCATGTTATGTTCAACCTGACTTTGTATCACCTAGGGACAATACGGATGTTATCTTGACCTTACCTGATTTATCCTTCCATTTAACTCAGTGCACATGGCTCAAGATGAGTGGGGCTTTTGGGTTTATTGATAGGTTTACTATTATCGATGCATGTTTTGAGTCAGAAGATACTTTAGATGAGGTATATGATCTAGATGAGACTCCTTTTGAGGGGTCATGTAATGTGTTCGTACATGAGGAGTCCTCTAGCCTCGGTTTTAGTGATATTATTCTCCCCAATCCTCTTTATCATTCCATGTTTCCTCTATCTATTCGCTTCCCTCTTATTTTCCTGAGTATTATGTTGATAGGCCCATTGATAATCCTATGATTTTTGATACTAATATTGATTTGGGCTGTGAGGACAACGTGTTTGATGTTCTTGGTGGGTATGTTGATAATTTTGTATCTCTAGGTTACTTAAGAGGGTGTGATCCCTCCATTGATCCTTATTGTGTATACCTAGGAGACTTGCCTAGGAAAGTCATGTTGACTATGTTCTTTAATCCTTGCTATGATTTTTCTATGGGCTTTAATAAGGTTAAGAGGATACTTATTGTCTTTCGTGTGGTCTTGGTTATTACCTCTTTCCTTGTATTTTCTCAATTGTGGCCCCAGGAGTTTGATAAGTCTCTGCATAATTTAACAGCATCTGCTTTGATGGTCCGTGTCTTGAAGTTGTGATGGAGTGGCTAATGCTCCATTTGCACCATTTGTAGGGACACCTTAGCTTAGGTGCACTTAGCACCTACCCTGGCTATGTTTTGTTCACTTTCGCTTCTCTTCCTTTCTTTACTTTGAATAATGATGTTTTATCTAAGCATAGGGAAAGGATGGTTTAATGTTTTTATTTTGGTTTTTAGTTTACATACTAGTTAGAACATGTAGGTTTAAGTTTCCTTTCTTTTGCAATGGTATGTTACATTTTAGGTGTGCATTTCTAGGTCCATGTCATGATGGTATGGATTGGTTTGAGATAACCTCTAATGATATTTTTGCTAGGCACAATAGTTTTATGAGCTTGAATAAATTTTGACGTATAATCCCTTTTGGTGCTAAAATTTGTGAAGGTTTTGTAAATATTTCTTGTTTTTACCCTGTCATGATGTAGAACTTTGTTATCCATTGGAGTCTTTAGCATTGATGTTGGCACATGATAGTCATTTTATTAGCTAATTGAGACTTTGGTAGATATCCCATGAGACATTGGATTAATCATTATATTTAGTCTCATATTCCTTTTCATGTGTGACACTTCCATATTGCATCTCTAGAACCTGCCTAGACTCTTGTTCAAATCCACATCAGCATGTGCAATAGTTGATGATATAATAAAAGCATTTTGTTGTTTTTGAATGTTTGAGCCACATAGCTAAATAACCTATCCCTTGTGTCACATGTTTTTCTCCTTGGCTAGCCCCTTTAAGCTATAATCATTTTCTTGTTGAGGTCACTTCATGTTAACCTGTGGCCAGTTATAAATTCCTAACCTTTAAGCAAACTCTATGGAGCATTACTTCAAGTATGTAGTAGATGGTTGGGGGGTAGTTGAGTTTTAAGGTAGTTTTGGTATGTTGGTTTATTAGGGATTGATGTTATTGAGCATTTCAATTTATCCCCTTCTTGTTCAAGGTTTATATGTATGTATGGATTAGGCTGTGAGTTGATAGTTAGTGATCCTATGGCTTTCAATAATTGAAAATTTCATTTTGTTTCCCAAAGAAGAATCAAAGAAAAAAAAGAGAAAAAAATTATGTTGAGAAAAAAAGAAAAAAACAAAAAAAATTAGTGATTGGCATTGGATATATGCATAGATTAAGTTCCTTTCTTTGTCAACTCATTTCCTGCATGATTCATTGGGATATTTTCATTGTAATGTTGGGGTTTAGAGAGTTGATAAGTTTCATAGTTGCTTGGTACTTTATTGGTTGCTCCCTAGTCGCTTAATCCTTCTAGCCCACATTACAACCCATGTAAAGGCCTCTTGATAGTTATGTGCAGATTGCATTTTTAATGGTAAAGAATTGAGAGTCTTGATAAACATATGGTAGATTGTATCTTTGGAATGAGTCTTTAGTGAACTTATGGTATATTTCAAACATATAAGTGGGAGTGTTTTCCATTTCCTAAAAAATAAGGTTCTACTAGTCTATTTGGCCCCAATCAATCTCATATACTTATATGATGTGCTTTGTGGTTCTTTGTGGGTGATCAAGCTTGATGTCGAGCTTATAGTCATGTACTTTTTCAAAAATCTTCTCCTTCTCCTTCTCCCCTAGTTGTTTTATTGAGTGTTTGCTTGAAGACAAGCAAAGGTTTAAGCATGGGGAGTGATGAATGACATATGTGCATGGATTATTTGAGTGTTTGGCTATCATTTTAGGGGATTAATATGCTTAATTGTACGATTGATGCCCTTATTTCTACTATTACACTTGGTTTCACTTCTTTTGAAATTTTTTGCAGATTTTGACTTTGTGAGCTAAGTTATGTGATTAGAATGAAGATTTTGGGGCCTTGTTGATCAAAGAAGATAGTAAAAGAAGCCCAAAGGCACCCAAAATGGACCAATCGTGGCTAGTACCACGGTCTAGGAGGTTCTAGGAAGAAGTAGTAGAAGGAGCAAGTGAGAACGGCTCAAACCACAATCTATCTGCGGTGGCCCCTGTTCCCTTGGACTTGCTAGATTTTCTCACGGCCGTTTGTGTTTCAAGTGTTTGGATGGTTTTACAGGCATCATTTCCACCATAAAAAGCCATTTTGCTGCTTTATTCATCCCCATCATCCCATTCCATTCTACCGTAATCCACTATCTAGATTATGAGGTAAGATTTGCAAGGATTTCATCCCGGGTTTGCAATAACGGCTCAAGCGTGATCTTTGTTGAACACTTCTCCTCTCTTCTCTTTCATCATTTTAGATTTATGTTTTGTAATTTTTATAATGGTTTTGTCATTTTTGCTTTGGATTTATGCAAATGGCAGTCAATTTCTCGATTTGTTGTTCATCTCTGAGTATTTTGGATTGTTGGATTGTTTTATCGAATCATAGATGTTTATTATTTTGTACGAAATTTGATCACTTTGTTGCATGTATTGGATATTGGATGAAGAACTGAAAGTAAAATTCAATCCTAGAACCTTAGGATTTGACTTGATTATGTAGAGTCTTGAGAAAGTCACACTAATTGAAAAACCACAAAAATGATAATCGCATGCTTAATGAATCTAAACAAATCGAGAGCCGTTGAGAAATGGTAATTGCTTAGGTTTAGGTATTTCACTTCACGTTGAAAAAGGCTTGTGATACTTTGATTGCTGGTTTCAAAACAACCAATTGAGGAAGAGGTGCTTGATTGATGTGTGCCTCAGAAAGTTAGTTGATTTGCTTAATTCCATAATTATTTATTCGTTAGATTAGATAGTCGAATGGTTTAATTTCAAATCTCAAATTTAGATTCGCTT
This sequence comes from Carnegiea gigantea, assembly GCA_029747015.1. Taxonomy (NCBI): domain Eukaryota; kingdom Viridiplantae; phylum Streptophyta; class Magnoliopsida; order Caryophyllales; family Cactaceae; genus Carnegiea; species Carnegiea gigantea. The sequence goes on from JAKOGI010004449.1 coordinate 22,357, forward strand.
AGCCTATCTTAAGGGGATAAAACCCAATAGATCAGCCTAGTCCGTGTGGGAGACGACCTTGACTTGCTACAACGCCACCGTACGCTTGTGGCCCTATCAAGTTTTTGACACCGTTGTCAGGGACTACTGTCAAACATGGGGTTTTTCTCAATAGGTTTGACTAAGCATTTTGGATTTCTTTGAAAACAAATCCAAAAAAATTGAAAATTAAAAAAAGATAAAAATTTTTGAGATACAAAAAAACAATGGCCATTTCCTTTTTTCCCAATTCAAGCACGAATTATTTTAGAAGTATTTTAAGCGTTTGCATGTTTTTTTTTCCCTCCATATAGTTATTATGTTGGTAAATTTGAAAGTTCAGACACCGTTGATGAGGGTATGAGTAGTGAAACCTTAGGTATTTTAGAGTATTAGGATTTTCTTGGTAAAAATGTTGATGAGGCACGGTATTTGCTTGAGCGGATTGCTCGAGATTCATTTGAGTTTGAAAAGACTTGTCACGTTTCTGGATATTCATTCCGTGATGCTTGTACATTCTATGTTAGATCTTATTATGCCCCTTTTTAGAGTAACTTCTGTAATTCTTCTAACCATGAAACTAATTCATGCCCTTATTGTATGCCCAACCTGACTTTGTGTCACCCAAGGACAATACAGATGTTGTCCTGACCTTACCGGATTCATTGTTCCCTTTTGCTCAATGCAAGGGGCTTAAGATGGGTCAGGCTTTTAGGTTTATTAATAGGTTTAGTGTTGTTTATGCATGTTTTGAGTCAGAAGATACTTTAGATGAGGTGTATGATCTAGATGAGACTCCTTTTTAGGGGTCATGTGATGTGTTCATACATAAGGAGTCTCCTAGCCTTGGTTTTAGTAATGTTGTTCTCCCCAATCCTCTTGATCATACCCATGTTTCGCCCATCTATTTGTAACCCTCTCATTTCCCTGACTATTACGTTAATAGGCCCATTGATATTCCTATGATTTTTGATGCTAATATTGATTTGGGCTACGAGGATAACATTTGTGATGTGCTTGGTGGGAATGTTGATAATTTTGTATCCCTGTGTTACTTAAGAGTGAGACTTGCATTGTTGCGGTCTTTAGTATGATCTTAATTATTGCCTCTTACTTTGTATTTTCTAAATTGTGGTCCCACGAGTTTGATAAGCTCCTGCATGATTTAACGACTCTAATTTGACGGGTTGTGTCTTGAAGTTGTGATGAAGTGGCTAATACTCAATTTGCCCCATTTGCAAGGAGACATTAGCTTAGGTGTACTTAGTACCTAATTGGGTGGGATTGTTATATTCTGTTCCCTTTCCGTTCTCTGGTTTTCTTTACTTTGAATAATGATGCTTTATCTAAGCACGGGGGGAGGGTGGTTTAATGTTTATATTTTGGTTTTTAGTTTGCATACTAATTAGACCATGTAGGTTTAGGTTTCCTTTCTTTTGCAGTGGTGTGTTGTGTTTTAGCTTTGCATTTCTAGGTGCATGTTAGGATGGTATGGATTGGTCTTAGATAACCTCCAATGATGTTTTTACTAGGCACAATAGTTTCATGAGCTTGAATAACTTTTGATGTGTAATCCCTTTTGGTGCTAAAATTTGTGAAAGTTTTGTAAACATTTCTTTTTTTAACCTTTATCATGATTGAGAACATTGTTATCCTTTAGAGCCCTTAGCAATGATGTTGGTACATGATAGTCATTTTATGAGCTAAGTGAGACTTTGGCAGATATCCTATGAGATTTTGGGGTAATCATTATATTCAGGCCCATATTCCTTTTCATATGTGACTCTTCCATGTTGCATATCTGGAACTTACCCAGACTCTTGTTCAAAACCACGTGCATTAGTTGATGATATGATAGAGACATTTCTTTGTTTTTAAATATTTTATCCACATACTCAAATAACCTATCCTTTGTGTTACATCTTTTTCCCCTTAGCGAGCCTCTTTGAGCTATAATCTTTCTCTTGTTGAGATCACTTCATATTAACCTGTGGCCAAGCATAAATTCCTAGCCTTTAAGCCAAGTCTATGGAGCATTACTTCAAGTATGTAGTCGACGGTTTGAGGGTAACTGAGTTTTAAAATGGCTTTGGTATGTTGGGTTATTGAGGGATTGTTGTTATTGAGCATTTGGATTCATTCCCCTCTTGTTCAACTTGTATAAGTATGTATGGATTAGGTTGTGAGTTAATATTAGTGATCGTATGTCTTACAATAATTGAAAATTTCTTTTCATTTCCGAAAGAAGAATAAAAGAAAAAGAAAGAGAAAAAATCATGTTGAGAAAAAAAAACCAAAAAAAAAAAAAAACAGTTATTGGCATTAGATATATACTTAGATTTAGTTCCTTTCTTTATCAACTCCCTTCTCACATGATTCATTGGGATACGTTCATTGTATCATTGGGGTTTGGAGAGTTGATAAACTTCATAGTTGTATGGTGGTTTGTTGGTTGCACCGTTGTCACTTGACTAAATAGATCTACCTTACACAAATGCATTAGTCCACTCCTTTCCCTTCACCCTTCTAGCCCACATTACAATCTATGTAAAGCCCTCTTGATAGTCATGTGCACATTGCATTTTTAGTGGTGGAGAATTTGAGAGTCTGTACAAGCATATGGTAGATTGTATCTTTGGAATGAGTTTTCAGCTAACCCATTGTAGATTTCAAACACATGAGTGATAGTGTCCCCATTTCCAAAAAAGTGAGGTTCTAGGACCAATCACTCTCATGTACTTGCATGATGTGCTTTGTGGTTCTTTGCGGATGATCAAGTTTGATATCGAGCTTGTGGTCTTGTACTTATTCGAAAACCTTCTCCTTCCTCTAATTTTAAAATATATTGTGCATTATTTTGGGTTGCCATTGTTGGTTATTATTGCTTGTGATATGCTATGACTTACCTACTTTAAGGAGGTTGTTCTACGTTGAGTCCTATATGCATCTCCCCTTGTTGTTTTATTTAGTGTTTACTTGAGGACAAGCGAAGGTTTAAGCATGGTGAGTGATGAATGACATATTTGCATGGATTATTTGAGTGTTTGGGAGTCATTTTAGGGAATTAGTACGCTTAATTGTATGATTTATGCTCTTATTTCTATTATTACGCTTAGTTTCATTTTTTTTTTTGAGAGAGTTTTTGTAGATTTTGACTTTGTGAGCCAAGTTACGTGAGTAGAATGAAGATTTTGAGGCCTTGTTGATAAAAGAAGATAGCAAAAGAGGCCCAAAGGCATCCAACATGGAGAATGACAAAAATGATAATCGCATGCTCAATGAACCTAAATAAATTGAGAGCCCTTGAGAAATGATAGTTGGTTAGATTTAAGTATTTCACTTCCCCTTAAAAGCAAAACAATCAATTGAGGAAAAAGTGCTTCATTGATGTGTAGAACGGAAAGTTTCTTGATTTGCTTAATTCCATAATTATTTATTCGTTTTATTAGATTGCAGAACAGTTTAATTTCAAATCTCAAACTTAGATTTGCGTAACCTATCTTAAGGAGATAAAATCCAATAGGTCGACCTACTCCCTGTGGCAGACGTCCTCGATTCGCCACAACACCCCCTTGCGCTTACAGCACTATCATCAACCAAATCGAAACATAAATGAATCTCAGATAACATACTATACAGATGAAGAAAACGAATAAAAAACCATAAAAGCAGTACAATATTAAGAACTCAAAAAAGAAAAAAAAAAAGAAAGGGCAATCTAGTAATTTAGCAAGAAAAAATAAACAAAAGATAAATTAAACAAAAGACAGAACATCAAAGAACAAATGAATCGACCTCCTTCGTTTACTCAAATGGCCCAAACCTTGTCATCTCACATATCCCTCCAAAAAAAAAATAAATCATTATATATACATATATATAT
>JAKOGI010004450.1:0-26252 GCA_029747015.1 Carnegiea gigantea
ACAAAACTAGCAACCCCGGACCTAGCTCGATTCGGATACGACTTTCGTGTCCCGAACTCGGCCATTCCCTCTCCCACACTAGCAAATTGACCTCACCTCTCAGCATAAGTCAATCGCCCAAAAATATGGATGAAAACCCTCTCAGGCATTTCACCGAACACTTAGCGGGCGTGAAGGAAAACTCTAAGTTCTAGACATAGATTGGGCATGGTTAGGCCTAGTACAAGATCAATTAGCCATAAAGAGGCTAATCACAATTCAAGCCAACACAATCTACCAACAAATCATGAAAAACGCTTGAAAACCTAAACTAACCAACAAGAACATAAACTTGAAGAACAAAACGGAATGAAATAAAACAAATCTAAACAACTAAACAACATAAATTAACAATGAAATTTAAACACAAAAATCGACCAAAACCAATACAAGAATCAAAATCAACAAAACATAATTAACAAGAACATAAAAAACTAAAGAGATAAAAGAGAAGGAAACTTAGTCTTGAATTGATGAAGAACTTGAAATCCAAAGGTTGAATCCAATGGTACAATCTTCAATCCTAAACTAATCTCCCTTCTTAACTAAAATCTAACCTAAACTAATCCTACAAAATCGCCAGAGCAAAGACCTCCAACGACGAACGAACTCCCCACAAACAGACGCCCGAACGGACTTAAATAGAAAACCGAAGCCGCGACGAATCTGGGGAGGTGGCACGGGCGTGGCATGTGGCACGGCCTGCCCGTGCCACATTGCTGTGGCACGGTGACGCCTCCCCCCGGTTTGTCCGGTTTTGCTGGTTTTCGCCGATTTTCGCTGTTTTTCTTCGTTTTGTCCCATCTTCATCCCTTTTCGCGACGTTTGCTTAATTTGGAGTTATTTCCTACAAAACATAAATAAAACAAGGTAAAATCCTATAAAATAAAGTTATTATACGAGTAAAAGGTGTGTGAAAGAAGCACGTAAAATGGGTAAATTTACCGTTCAACACACCCCCACACTTATCCTTTGCTCGTCCTCGAGCAAAATGAAAGAAAAACTAAAGTAAACAACTAACTCACTTTCGTAGGAATCACGGTTGCATTTAGCGTATGCAACAAGCCCTTTAAACCCCTTGGTTACCCCAAGTGAACGAGTAAGGTCTCGTGAGGGTTTGCAGAAGATATACCCACAAAATCTCAAAAAGGAAAAACAAAGAAAAGAGAAACAAAAGTCGAAAAATAAAAGTAGCAAAACACAATATATACATGGGGATAAACTGTACACAATCGAATCAACCAAAGCCACCTAATAGCTCAAATATCAGTCTGTACACAGGCATTATATGCATTTCAGGACACATCATCCCAAAGAGTGGCATCCAGACATCAGCTTTTCACCCCACGACGCATGAGGACATTGAATCCATCCTGGTGCCTAGTGTGCAAGTGTATCATCACCCTGAAACTAAGCCTACCAAAACCAAACTCGATCCCACGCAATTGACACAAGCTACCTTTTTGATTGGCTAGCATGGAAAGCAGGCTTCCCCAGTAGCAATATTGTCTCAAAGGGTAACACCCAGTAGCGCATGCCTCAAAGGGGTACTTGTCATTTCCAACTCTTTTCTTCCCCACTTTCTTTTCTTTCCATTATTATTTTTTTTCAATACAAACTCATGTTACGCCTCAAAGGGATACACCCAGTAGCGCTTGAATTTGTTTGTTTTTGCTTTTGTTTTGGAAAAAGAAAGGGGGGTGCCAGCCCATATAAAGGGAACTGTGCAGTAGACAATGGGAGAGTCGATCGTGGAAGACTAAGAATTCAGGATGATGACAATACATGAATTTAGGACTGGATTGCAAAATTACGCTGGACTGTCGGGGTTAGAACTGAGGTCTAAAACGACAGATTGGGGATGAATATCTATCATGCACATTATACTTATATACGAGCTAACAGTCAAGGTATCAGGGATCAAGGCTGATCAAAATAGTACAAAACTCCCCTAAATGCAAAAAGAAAAGAAAAATTTGTACAAAAAGGAGAAAAAATGAAAAAGTTATACAAAAATGAAAAATTTTCACAAAAAAAATAAAAAGAAAAGGGGAGATGACCCCACCCCCACACCTAAATCTCACAATGTCCTCATTGGGAGCCGTGAGTCATCACCAAAACACAAAAAAATAAAGAAAACAAAATCAAGCACAAGAAAAACAAAAATCGACAAAAATATATACAAGCTAACACACTCTCCCAAAAACACAATCTCACCCAAAACAACAACACGATCACACATATATACAAACTAACACCACCAAAAACAAATATAGACCAATCCAACAACACCACCAATCACAACCCAATGAAAATCCACAAAAACACAAAAATGGTGATCATAGCTAACAACGGCTCAACAACATCCAAATTTTACCACAAGATGATCAGCAACAAAAACACAATCCTAATATTCACAACTAAACAAAAACAAAAAAAAGAAAGAAAAGAAAAATAAAAAGAAGGGGGGAAGAGAAGAGTGAGAACGATTATACCAGGTCGGGTACTGAATGTACCCGAACTACACCTCGCTAGGACGAGGTTGGGGAAGCGCGAGGAGCATCAGCCACTCCTCGACGGCGTTCAGGACGCGCATCGCCAACTCAGATGCCGTCAACGCTCGCAGAAGTTTATCAAACACCTGAGCCTGCAACTCAGATGAGTGTAAGTAAGAGCACTTAAACAAGAATGCAGAAATAATAGTAAGTGCTCTCCTAAATTTATCAAATGCCTTAGAAAAATCAGTAGAATGATTGAATTCAATAGGAAAGATGATTTTTCCAGGCATGTCCTCTAGGTATAGACTATAAGGGTCAGGGGATGGGTCATACCCTCTAAAGGCACCTAGGGATTCCATACAATCTATCTCATTCCCCTCAAGCATATCATGACATGCAACGAGTGATAAATTATGGTACTCAGGGGAAGAGGAGGGTAGTGAACATGAAGAAGCATGAGAAATATCAAGGGAGTTGAGGGATACATGGTCTGTAAGATCAGGACTAGATGAAACTACAGCCACAGCATCCACACAGGACTCCCCCTCGAGAATTTTGTCAAGATCCTGCACCTCAGTACAAGTACCGTCTGACTCAAGACAGAAATCATCCCCATCGACCCTAGCACCAACACAAAATGTCGCACCTACCCCGAACTCCGTCGACTGAGCTAAAGGGAAAGGTGGATCAGGATAGGTCAAAGTGTTGTCCTTAAATGTACTAGGTAGAGATGGAGCAACAAGAGGTAGAGTAGGTAAGGGAGGGTCGAGCACATCCTCTAGTCCGGACTCTAGAGGAGGAAACGACGCACCATCATCACACAGATTGACATCAAGTCTAGGAGCACTAGAACTAGGGTCAATCTTGTGTGATAGGTCATACTCCCGCGATTTATTAACAAACTCAGCAAACTCAACTTGTTGCTTGTTCATGGCCTCTATCATACTAGAAATTCTAGCAAAACCATCAGCAGAAATACGATAGGGACAAGAAACGCTATCATGGTCAGAACGATGGCAGATCTCACATGCAAGAGGTGTATAATTAGGAATGCAGGGGGATGGGATGGATGAAGTAAATTGACTAGTCTCAAATTCATAAGTATCCCTAGCCAACCACTCAAGTAATTCCCAAGCTTCATCAACGTTTCAAGCACAGAAGTCCCAATGCTCCAAAAGAGCATGGGTCTCACAAGTCACACCCTCATAGACTATGTTCAAAATTTCCCACTTCTCGAAGCAATAACCACAATGAGCAAGAAAAGCATGTAATCTATCATAGTATTGCCGAAACAATTCATGCTCATGTTGAGGGAAGTGGAAAGGAGACATATTTCCCTTTTTTTTTTTTTTGAAATTTTTGATTTTTTTGATTTTTTTGGATTTTCTAAAGGCCTAGTCTCGAATGCTGAAGTAAACCCCAATATTAAAAAACGCCAATTCCCCGGCAACGGCGCCAAAAACTTGTTGCAGGAAAAACAGAGTTTTAATATTTGTAAACCCCAAGTGCAAGGTGTATCGTTGAGTACTTGGGGTGTCGTCCGTAGGGAATTGTGTTTCCAACTACCAGAGTTTACTAGAGCGTCTCAATCTAGGCGTGATCAACGGTGAAGGAGGGGAACTAAACTACGCTACAAATATAGAAACAATCGACTTGGAATTGTGATTTTACCAATTAGTGAACCAACTAATCAATGCGAGTCCTAACCCACCCAAACTACGCTATGAACAAGAGATGGTCGGTTGCACCATCAAAGACCACCCAAGCCCTCTCTCAAGGGTTATGAGCTAATCTAATTCGTGTAACCACCTACTTTCGTGGGGTTAGTCGAATTAGACCACAAAACTAGCAACCCCGGACCTAGCTCGATTCGGATACTACTTTCGTGTCCCGAACTCGGCCATTCCCTCTCCCACACTAGCAAACTGACCTCACCTCTCAGCATAAGTCAATCGCCCAAAAATATGGATGAAAACCCTCTCAGGCATTTCATCGAACACTTGGCGGGCGTGAAGGAAAACTCTAAGTTCTAGGCATACATTGGGTATGGTTAGACCTAGTACAAGATCAATTAGCCATCAAGAGGCTAATCACAATTCAAGCCAACACAATCTACCAACAAATCATAAAAAACGCGTGAAAACCTAAACTAACCAACAAGAACATAAACTTGAAGAACAAAACGGAATGAAATAAAACAAATCTAAACAACTAAACAACATAAATTAATAATGAAATTTAAACACATAAATCGACCAAAACCAATACAAGAATCAAAATCAACAAAACATAATTAACAAGAACATAAAAAACTAGAGAGATAAAAGAGAAGGAAACTTAGTCTTGAATTGATGAAGAACTTGAAATCCAAAGGTTAAATCCAATGTTACAATCTTCAATCCTAAACTAATCTCCCTTCTTAACTAAAATCTAACCTAAACTAATCCTACAAAATCGCCAGAGCAAAGACCTCCAACGATGAACGAACTCCCCACAAACAGACGCCCGAACGGACTTAAATAGAAAACCGAAGCCGCGACGAATCTGGGGAGGTGGCACGGCCACACCGTGCCACATTGCTGTGGCACGGTGCCGCCTCCCCCCGGTTTGTCCGGTTTCCCTGGTTTTCCCTGGTTTTCGCTGTTTTTCTTCGTTTTGTCCCATCTTCGTCCCTTTTCGCGACGTTTGCTTGATTTGGAGTTATTTCCTACAAAACATAAATAAAACAAGGTAAAATCCCATAAAATAAAGTTATTATACGAGTAAAAGGTGGGTGAAAGAAGCACGTAAAATGGGTAAATTTACCGTTCAACACACCCCCACACCTATCTTTTGCTCGTCCTCGAGCAAAATAAAAGAAAAACTAAAGTAAACAACTAAGTCACTTTCGTAGGAATCACGGTTGCATTTGGCGTATGCAACAAGCCCTTTAAACCCCTTGCTTACCCCAAGTGGACGAGTAAGGTCTCGTGAGGGTTTGCAGAAGATATACCCACAAAATCTCAAAAAGGAAAAACAAAGAAAAGAGAAACAAAAATCGAAAAATAAAAGTAGCAAAACACAATATATACATGGGGATAAACTGTACACAATCGAATCAACCAAAACCACCTAATAGCTCAAATATCAGTCTGTACACATGCATTATATGCATTTCAAGACACATCATCCCAAAGAATGGCATCCAGACATCAGCTTTTCACCCCACGACGCATGAGGACATTGAATCCATCCTGGTGCCTAGGGTGCAAGTGTATCATCACCCTGAAACTAAGCCTACCAAAACCAAACTCAATCCCACGCAATTGACACAAGTTACCTTTTTTGATTGGCTAGCATAGAAAGCAGGCTTCCCCAGTAGCAGTATTGCTTCAAAGGGTAACACCCAGTAGCGCATGCCTCAAAGGGGTACTTGTCATTTCCAACTCTTTTCTTCCCCACTTTTTTTCTTTCCATTATTTTTTTCAATACAAACTCATGCCACGCCTCAAAGGGAGACACCCAGTAGCGCTTGAATTTGTTTGTTTTTGCTTTTGTTTTGGAAAATGGGGGTGCCAGCACATATAAAAGGACCTGTGCAGTAGACAAGTGGGGGAGTCAATCATGGAAGGCTAAGAATATAGGATGATGATAATACATAAATCAGGACTGGATTGCAAAATTACAGTGGACTGTTGGGGTTAGAACTGAGACCTAAAACGACAGATTGGGGATGAACCTTTATCATACACATTATACTTATATACGAGCTACTAGTCAAGGTACCAGAGATTAAGACTGATCTAAATAGTACAAAACTCTCCTAAATTCCAAAGGAAAAGAAAAATTTATACAAAAAGGAGAAAAATTGAAAAATTTACACAAAAATTGAAAAATTTTCACAAAAATAAGAAGAAAAGGGAGATGACCTCACCCCCACACCTAAATCTCACAATGTCCTCATTGGGAGCCGTGAGTCATCACCAACACACAAAAATAAAGAAAACAAAATCAAATACAAGAAAAACAAAAATCGACAAAAATATACACAAGCTAATACACTCTCCCAAAAAATACAATTCTCACCCAAAACAATAACACGATCACACATAAATACAAACTAACACCACCAAAAATAAATATAGACCAATCCAACAACACCACCAATCACAACACAATAAAAATCCACAAAAACACAAAAATGGTGATCATAGCCAACAACGGCTCAACAACATCCAAATTTCACTACAAGATGATCACCAACAAAAACACAATCCTAATATTCACAACTAAACAAAAACAAAAAGGGAAGAAAAGAAAAATAAAAGAAGGGGGGGAAGAGAAGAGTGAGAACGAGTATACCAGGTCGGGTACGGAATGTACCCAAACTACACCTCGCTAGGACGAGGTTGGGGAAGCGCGAGGAGCATTAGCCACTCCTCGGCGGCATTCAGGACGCGCATCGGCAACTCAGATGCTGTCGACGCGCATCGGCAACTCAGATGCTGTCAACGCTCGCAGAAGTTTATCAAACACCTGAGCCTGCAACTCAGATGAGTGTAAGTAGGAGCACTTAAACAGGAATGCAGAAATAATAGTAAGTGCTCTCATAAATTTATCAAATGCCTTAGAAAAATCAGTAGAATGATTGAATTCAATAGGAAAGATGATTTTTCCAGGCATGTCCTTTAGGTATAGACTATAAGGGTCAGGGGAGGGGTCATACCCTCTAAAGGCACCTAGGGACTCCATACAGTCTATCTCATTCCCCTCAAGCATATCATGACATGCAACGAGTGATAAATTATGGTACTCAGGGGAAGAGGAGAGTAGTGAACATGAAGAAGCATGAGAAATATCAAGGGAGTTGAGGGATACATGGTCAGTAAGATCAGGACTAGATGAAACTACAGCCACAGCATCCACACAGGACTCCCCCTCGAGAATCTTGTCAAGATCCTGCACCTCACTACAAGTACCGTCTGACTCAAGACAGAAATCATCCCCATCGATACTAGCACCGACACAAAATGTCGCACCTACCTCGAACTCCGTCGACTGAGCCAAAGGGAAAGGTGGATCAGGATAGGTCATAGTGTTGTCCTTAAAGGTGCTAGGTAGGGATGGAGCAACAAGAGGTAGAGTAGGTAAGGGAGGGTCGAGCACGTCCTCTAGTCCGGACTCTAGAGGAGGAAAAGACGCACCATCATCACACAGATTGACATCAAGTCTAGGAGCACTAGAACTAGGGTCAGTTTCGGGTGATAGGTCATACTCCCGCATTTTATTAACAAACTCAGCAAACTCAACTTGTTGCTTATTCATTGTCTCTATCATATTGCTAAGTCTAGCAAAGCTATCATCAGAAATAGAATAGGGACAAGAATTACTGGTGTGGTCAAAACAATGGCACATTTTGCACACAGGAGGGGCATAATCAGGGATGTAAGGGGGTGGGGTACAAGAATCAGAACAACTAGTTTTAAATTCATAAGTATCCCGAGCCAACTACTCAAGTAATTCCCAAGCTTCATCAACATTTCGAGCATAGAAATCCCAATGCTCTAAAAGAGCATGGGTCTCACAATTCACACCCTCATCAACAACATGCAATATTTCCTATTTCCCATATAAACATCCACAAGAAGCACATTGAGCAAGATAAGCATGTAAACGATCCCAATAACGGTAAAATAGTTCTTGCTCACATTGGGAAAAATGGAAAATTGCCATTGAATTTTTTCCATTGAATTTTTTTTTTTTTGGATTTTTAAAAGGCCTAGCCTCGAAAGCTAAAGTAAACCCCAATATTGAAAAACACCAATTCCCCGGCAACGGCGCCAAAAACTTGTTAGCAGAAAAAACAGAGTTTTAATATTTATAAACCCCAAGTGCAAGGTGTATCGTTGAGTACTTGGGGTGTCGTCCGCAGGGAATTGTGTTTTCAACTACCAGAGTTTACTACTAGAGCGTCTCAATCTAGGCGTGATCAACGGTGAAGGAGGGGAACTAAACTACGCTACAAATATAGAAACAAGCGACTTGGAATTGTGATTTTACCTATTAGTGAACCAACTAATCAATACGAGTCCTAACCCACCCAAACTACGCTATGAACAAGAGATGGTCGGTTGCACCATCAAAGACCACCCAAGCCCTCTCTCAAGGGTCATGAGCTAGTCTAATTCGAGTAGCCACCTAATTTCGTGAGGTTAGTCGAATTAGACCACAAAACTAGCAACCCGGACCTAACTCGATTCGGATACTACTTTCGTGTCCCGAACTCGACCATTCCCTCTCCCGCACTAGCAAATTGGCCTCACCTCTCAGCATAAGTCAATCGCCCAAAAATATAGATGAAAACCCTCTCAGGCATTTCATCGAACACTTGGTGGGCGTGAAGAAAAACTCTAAGTTCTAGGCATAGATTGGGTATGGTTAGGCCAAATACAAGATTAATTAGCCATCAAGAGGCTAATCACAACCCAGGCCAACACAATCTACCAACAAAACATCACAAACACAAGAAAACCTAAACTAACAAGCAAGAACATAAACTTGAAGAACAAAAACAAAGACAATGAAATAAAACGAATCTAAATAACTAAATAACATGAATTAACAACAAAAACTAAACATATAAACTAAACAAAACAAATATAAGAATTAAAGTAACAAAACATAAATAAGAACAACAATGAAATAAATAGAGAAAAAGAAGAGGAAAACTTGTGCTTGAATTGATTGAAGAACTTGAAATCCACAAGCTTGAATCTTGAAATACAAACTACAATCCTAATCTAATCCTCTCAATAGAGTTTTTATTGGCTAAAACCTAAACTAGACTACCCTCAAAATCGCCAGGAAGAACCCCCCGAGCGAGCCCCTGAACAAACGCTCGAGCAAAGCTTAAATAGAAATCGCGAGACCGACGAAACGGGGGAACGGCACGGGCGTACCATGTGGCACGGCAACACCGTGCCACATTGCTGGCACGGTGGCCGTTCCCCGGTTTGTTGTGTTTTGCCGGTTTTCGTCGGTTTTTGCTGTTTTTCTACGTTTTGTCCCATCTTCGTCCCTTTTCGCGACGTTTGCTTGATTTGGAGTAATTTCCTACAAAACATAAATAAAACAAGTAAAAATCCTAAGAATTAAGTTATTATACGAGCTAAAAGTGAGTTGAAAGAGGCACGTAAAATGAGTAAATTTACCGTTCAACACAACCCCACACCTATCTTTTGCTCGTCCTCGAGCAAAATAAAAGAAAAACTAAAGTAAACAACTAACTCACTTTCGTAGAAATCACGGTTGCATTTAGCGTATGCAACAAGCTCTTTAAACCCCTTGGTCACCCCAAGTGGACGAGTAAGGTCTCGTGAGGGTTTGCAGAAGATATACCCACAAAATCTCAAAAAGAAAAAACAAAGAAAAGAGAAACAAAAATCGAAAAATAAAAGTAGCAAAACACGATATATACATGAGGATAAACTGTACACAATCGAATCAACCAAAACCACCTAATAGCTCAAATATCAGTCTGTACACAGGCATTATATGCATTTTAGGACACATCATCCCAAAAAATGGCATCCAGACATCAGCTTTTCACCCCACGACGCATGAAAACATTGAATCCATCCTGGTGCCTAGTGTGCAAGTGTATCATCACCCTGAAACTAAGCCTACCAAAACCAAACTCAATCCCACGCAATTCACACAAGCTACCTTTTTGATTGGCTAGCATAGAAAGCAGGCTTCCCCAGTAGCAGTATTGCCTCAAAGGATAACACCCAGTAGCGCATGCCTCAAAGGGGTACTTGTCATTTCCAACTCTTTTCTTCCCCACTTTTTTTTCTTTCCATTATTATTTTTTTCAATACAAACTCATGTTACGCCTCAAAGGGATACACCCAGTAGCGCTTGAATTTGTTTGTTTTGCTTTTGTTTTGGAAAAAGAAAGGGGGGTGCCAGCACATATAAAGGGAACTGTGCAGTAGACAATGGGAGTGTCGGTCGTGGAAGACTAAGAATTCAGGATGATGACAATACATGAATTCAGGACTGGATTGCAAAATTACGATGGGCTGTTGGGGTTAGAACTGAGGTCTAAAACGACATATTGGGGATGAATATCTATCATACATATCATACTTATATACGAGCTAACAGTCAAGGTATCAGGGATCAAGGCTGATCAAAATAGTACAAAACTCCCCTAAATGCAAAAAGAAAAGAAAAATTTGTACAAAAAGGAGAAAAAAAAATGAAAAAGTTATACAAAAATGAAAAATTTTCACAAAAATAAGAAGAAAAATGGGAGATGACCCCACCCCCACACCTAAATCTCACAATGTCCTCATTGGGAGCCGTAAGTCATCACCAACACACAAAAATAAAGAAAACAAATCAAACACAAGACATACAAAATCGACACATATATACACAAGTTAACACACTCTCCCAAAAATACAATCTCACCCAAACAAAAACAAGATTACACATATATACAAACTAACACCACCAAAAACATGTATAAACCAACCGAGCAACACCACCAATCACAATACAATAAATATCCACAAAAACACAAAAATAGTGATCACAGCCATCAATGGCTCAACAACATTCAAATTTCACCACAAGATGATCACCAACAAAAACACAATCCTAATATCTACAACTAAACAAAAACAAAAAGAGAGAAAAGAAAAATAAAAAGAAGGGGGGAGAGAGTGAGAACGATTATACCAGGTCGGGTACTGAATGTACCCGAACTACACCTCGCTAGGACGAGGTTGGGGAAGTGCGAGGAGCATCGGCCACTCCTCGGTGGCGTTCAGGATGCACATCGCCAACTCAGATGCCGTCAACGCTCGCAAAAGTTTATCAAACACCTGAGCCTGCAACTCAGATGAGTGTAAGTAAGAGCACCCAAGCATGAATATAGGAGTGATAGTAAGTGCTCTTCTAAATTTATCAGATGCCTTAGAAAAATCAGTAGAATGATTGACTGCAATAGGAAAGATGATTTTTCTAGGCATGTCCTCTAGGTATAGACTATAAGGATTAAGGGAGGGGTCATACCCTCTAAAAGCACCTAGGGACTCAGAACAGTCAATCACATTCCCCTTGAGCACTGCAAGAGAATCAATCGGGGAGAGATCACAATACTGAGGGGAAGGGGAGGGTAGTGAACATGAAGAAGCACGAGACATATCAATGGGGTTGAGGGATACATGGTCAGTAAGATCAGGACTAGATGAAACTACAGCCACAGCATCCACACAGGACCCCCCTCGAGAATCTCGTCGAGATCATGCACCTCACTAAAAGTATCGTCTGACTCGAGACATAAATCATCCCCATCAATACTAGCATCAACACAAAATATCTCACCTACCTCGAACTCCGTCGACTGAGCTAAAGGGAAAGGTGGATCAGGATAGGTCAAAGTGTTGTCCTTAAATGTGCTAGGTAGGGATGGAGCAACAAGAGGTAGAGTAGGTAAGGGAGGGTCGAGCACATCCTCTAGTTCGGACTCTAGAGGAGGAAAAGACGCACCATCATCACACAGATTGACATCAAGTCTAGGAGTACTAGAACTAGGGTCAGTCTCGGGTGATAGGTCATACTCCCGCACTTTATTAACAAACGCAGCAAACTCAACTTGTTGCTTGTTCATGGCCTCTATCATACTAGAAATTCTAGCAAAACCATCAGCAGAAATACGATAGGGACAAGAAACACTATCATGGTCAGAACGATGGCAGATCTCACATGCAAGAGGTGTATAATTAGGAATGCAGGGGGATGGGGTGGATGAAGTAAATTGACTAGTCTCAAATTCATAAGTATCCCTAGCCAACCACTCAAGTAATTTCCAAGCTTCATCAACATTTCGAGCACAGAAATTCCAATGCTCCAAAAGAGCACGGGTCTCACAAGTCACACCCTCATAGACCATGTTCAAAATTTTCCACTTTTCTAGGCAATAACCACAATGAGCAAGCAAAGCATGTAATCTGTCATAGTATCGCCAAAACAATTCGTGCTCATGTTGAGAGAAGTGGGAAAGAGACTTTTTTTTTTTTTGAAATTTTTGATTTTTTTTATTTTTTTTTTGGATTTTCTAAAGGCCTAGCCTCGAATGCTGAAGTAAACCCCAATATTGAAAAATGCCAATTCCCCGACAACGGTGCCAAAAACTTGTTGCAAGAAAAAGTTTTAATATTTATAAACCCCAAGTGCAAGGTGTATCGTTGAGTACTTGGGGTGTCGTCCGCAGGGAATTGTGTTTTCAACTACCAGAGTTTACTAGAGCGTCTCAATCTAGGCGTGATCAACGGTGAAGGAGGGGAACTAAACTACGCTACAAATACAGAAACAAGCGACTTGAAATTGTGATTTTACCAATTAGTGAACCAACTAATCAATACAAGTCCTAACCCACCCAAACTACGCTATGAACAAGAGATGGTCGGTTGCACCATCAAAGACCACCCAAGCCCTCTCTCAAGGGTCATGAGCTAGTCTAATCGTGTAACCACCTACTTTCGTGCGGTTAGTCGAATTAGACCACAAAACTAGCAACCCCGGACCTAGCTCGATTCGGATACTACTTTCGTGTCCCGAACTCGGCCATTCCCTCTCCCACACTAGCAAATTGACATCACCTCTCGGCATAAGTCAATCACCCAAAAATATGGATGAAAACCCTCTCAGGCATTTCATCGAACACTTGGCGGGCGTGAAGGAAAACTCTAAGTTCTAGGAATAGATTGGGTATGGTTAGGCCTAGTACAAGATCAATTAGCCATCAAGAGGCTAATCACAATTCAAGCCAACACAATCTACCAACAAATCATGAAAAACGCGTGAAAACCTAAACTAACCAAAAGAACATAAACTTGAAGAACAAAACGGAATGAAATAAAACAAATCTAAACAACTAAACAACATAAATTAACAATGAAATTTAAACACATAAATCGACCAAAACAAATACAAGAATCAAAATCAACAAAACATAATTAACAAGAACATAAAAAACTAGAGAGATAAAAGAGAAGGAAACTTAGTCTTAAATTGATGAAGAACTTGAAATCCAAAGGTTGAATCCAATGTTACAATCTTCAATCCTAAACTAATCTCCCTTCTTAACTAAAATCTAACCGAAACTAATCCTACAAAATCGCCAGAGCAAAGACCTCCAACGACGAACGAACTCCCCACAAACAAACGCCCGAACGGACTTAAATAGAAAACCGAAGCCGCGACGAATCTGGGGAGGTGGCACGGGCGTGCCATGTGGCACGGCCGTGCCACATGGCACGGCCACATCGTGCCACATTGCTGTAGCACGGTGCCGCCTCCCCCCGGTTTGTCCGGTTTTGCTGGTTTTCGCCGGTTTTCGCTGTTTTTCTTCGTTTTGTCCCATCTTCGTCCCTTTCCGCGACGTTTGCTTGATTTGGAGTCATTTCCTACAAAACATAAATAAAACAAGGTAAAATCCTATAAAATAAAGTTATTATACGAGTAAAAGGTGGGTGAAAGAAGCACGTAAAATGGGTAAATTTACCGTTCAACAGGATAACTACTACAAAAAACAAAATGACACAGACAAATGGAAACATCGTCCTGAAAGGGGGTCATAACTAGATTTCAAGATTCTTTTAGAATATTAGGATGATCCTATAGTTAAGGTACAATATGTGTAAAGCTTTTCATGCTTATTTTAAGCTCTTTATAGAAGTTTGCTTCGACTACTGATTCGTCTTTAACTTTAGTTGTGTCTTTTGTTTAGGAAATCAGCGAACAATAATTTTGAAAGTCGTGAACAACAAGAGAATATGCACACATCGGGCTACTTAAGCTTTGCAGGGATATTTCATAAGCTAGTAATACTTCAAATAATATCTTGTTAATTGGTATGAATTTATACTTTCTAATGTGACATTAACTAAGAAATTAAGCACCTAAGGTAAAGTGATGTGTACATATGTTTTGGATAATCGACAACAGTTAACCACCATTAAAAAGAAAGATGGTCAAAGAAGCTCGAGTAACGAAAGAGGGACGAACATACAAACAACTAAATAGTGATACATTCACTAGAATTGTAAGTCCTTGATTTATTTGTGATTCATTATGTGGAAATGTAACATTACATGACTTCTTATAATTTAGTTTTCTATTTTTTTTTTGTAAGATGAAAGATTTTTATTGCTAATGTGAGTACAATATAGTTTGTACAAAAACCATAGGGGTGATGAAGGAAGCATTTAGAGTCAACAAACAGATTCTTGTCATAGCTCTAGGGTTTCCTTTTGTAATTCTAACAAAATAGTTTGTAATAATTGGCTTAAATTTTTAGAAAAGGATGAAGAAGCTTGAGTCATTGCAAGAATTAAGACTTGATAGAGATAGTGACAGAGATTCCTTTGATAAGGCAATGGAGAAAAAGGAACACCACAGATGATTAAGACTATATAGAAGAGGTGTTTCTAGTAAAGATTGAATCGAAATGATAAAGCGTTATCATCTTTTGTTACTCCACAGCTCATTGATGCCATAAAGTCTTCTCCAGCTAATGACATGTAAAATGACTTAACTGGTCATAAGGAAAAATTAGGAAAGAAATACAATGCTCGACAGGAAAAGATAGAAGGTGACTCACAAGCTAAAAAAGAAAAACTAAACCAAGTGCTAGAAGTTGAACATGCAAAAGTGGTACATATGCAAAAGGAACTAGGAGCTTTGAAGGATAAATTGGATGATGTTGTTCCGAGAGCTTTAACATGACTTCAAAAACTGGTGCCTTGCATAACCCTTGGAATGATGGCATAATACCCTTTTGCACAAGGTATGCTAATCATAACATTTCTACTGGATTCATTTGTCATTTAAAACTCCACAAGAATTACCTTCTTATCCTTCTCTCCAAATATGTCTTAATTACCAACACTTCTTCCCCATCCATTCTTTTTTTTTTTTGTTTGTTGGAAAGGGGAAGGGGAGGTGTATTTGTAGTTTCTAGAGAACCAATCAAGGGTTTGTCTTAGCTGATTTAGCCTTTAAAACTGGTAATTCTATTGTTGGTAAATCTCTGGGAGTTAATCCTTTATCTTTCCCATTTTAAGGTTCTGGGATGGTTATTGCGGTTCAAGGGCATAAGGTCTTTTAAGATTGAGGTTTAATGGATTTTTCTATATATTTGTATGTCTAATAGACATATGATGAAATAAATTGGGGACCTTCAGTGCCAATTTGGATTGTTCAAAAAAATATGGGTGCTTCTTTACAGGTTACTTCCGCATCCTTGGACAAAGCATTGCCCTCACTGCAAGCACTTGTTAATTAGTGAGGAAGGGGAAGAAGAACTAGGAAAAGGAGGAGGGGGAGAAGAAGGTGGGTAGGGCTAAGGTATACACCAATACACTAAGCTTCAAGACAAGCCCTAAAGTTCTAGAAATATTGACTGACCATTGCTCGCAAGCGCACGGGTGTCGTAGCATAGGTAAAATATCATCTGCAGGGGCCAAAGCAATCTATTGAGTCATTTCTATCAGAAAATGCTATAATCGAGGATTTGTTTTAATAACTTCTAATTAACTAGGTCTAAATTTAATCAAGAAGAAAACGTCTAGGGATATATGTGGCTAAGAAAGGTGATTGGGTCAAAATGATTAACATGCACTTTTCTCTAATCGGATAATTTCGAGGAATTATAATCTATCCCAAATTTAGTGTATTCTTTTGATATCAATCAAATTTGCTTAAATTAAGTAAAAGTCATTCTTTCAAACTAACTTGTCTTAATCCAAGTTTAATATTTTTGATTACGCTCTATGTCCTCCGAGCACGCAAATCTCTCCTTCGAGTCATCGCTACGCTAGGTTTTATCAAACAGTCCAACAATCAAATTTCACCTTTTGGTTTTTCATTCAAGTCTTTCATGTGTTCAAGTGACGTTTTGCCAAAAATCCACTCACAATGTGATATTCACTTGACAAAACGAAATCAAACCTATCCTGAAACAAAATCACAATACTATTGATTAAAACATGATCCAATTGCACTTCCATGAACTAACAAATCCTTAGATAAGATAAACTACTCACTCATGATTAAAAATTAAACAATTAACCAATGATTCAGCGAAAGTTGAGAAGGAAGGGGTTGAAAAAGGCAACCTTTAAACCGATCTCCAAGCTTAAGAATTTCTCACTTGAAAACGCAAACTAAAAATCCTAACTAAAAAGAGTGAAATTTTAGAAAGAAAATCAGCTAAACTTTCGTATTCCTCTCTTGTTCAACTACTAAGGGACAACCTTATAATGAGAACTATCATGATTCTCAACCACACAGCCGAGGCAAAAATGAAGAGGCCACAGTTACACAGTTCACCATGGTCCATGGTAGGCACTATGCTTGGACTGTGGCCTTAGCTAGAACCATATTTCTGCTCTTCTCTTACTCCACAAGCATAACACATAATGAGCATCCGTAAGGGGTCAAAATATGCTCAAAGAAGGGTCAAATGTTGGGTCAAAATGGCCTTAATTCCTGCAAATATCATCAAACAAGAAACCCAAGCATAAATCGAGAATAGGGGTATAAATGATAACTTAAAGCACATAATGCTCCTAAAAATGCAGCAATGACCCTAAAATGATATATATATATATATATATATATATATATATATATATATATATATATATATATATATTATATATATATATATATAAGTACTTATCAAACTCTCCCATGCTTAAACTGTCGCTTGTCCCTAAGCAATGCTGAAACTAAAAATATGCACAACCTCCTCAAAATAGATATAGGTAATATTCCAATGGCAAAGCTGATCCAAAGGTAGCCCCAAAAGATGCAAAAATCATTAGCAAACCCACTTTGTATACCATAATGCTAAATTTGAAGCAATCCCCCCAAATCATCAAATACAATCATTCAACATATGAAACAAGTAGAGCTAGCAATGCCGATAGAGCCTCAATATAGTTTTGTGGCACTCATCACTCGTGTTTGAATATATACATTAAGGTTCCCTCAATTCTCATTCTATAGAGTCAAATCTGCCATAAGCTTGATAAGATTCTCATATTCGTCGTCATTAGAAATGCAAACACACTAAACAATCATAAGGACTTTCATAAGATTGTAATGGGGCCATGGTAAAGGTAAAAAGGGAACAAATGTTTTGGAAATATGGAGCTAGAAGCAGCAGACAAAGAGCTAAATAGTTTCAATGCATCATATAATATCATCCTTAAACTAATACAAATCAGCAAAATACATCCCCAATTGAACAGACAAAGAGTCGAGCGTCATAAAAATCTTATAATCCCAACAAGGCTTACACTCTTTGATCTTTTTTTTCTCATTTTGATTTTTTTTCTTTTTTTTTTTCCTTCTTTTTTTTGTTCTTTTTTTTTTCAAAAGAGTTAGCCACGGGAAATTCATACAAAACTTTGAAACTGAACTCTTCTATAAACTTTGTACAAAAAGACAAGGGATTTTCTTTTATCAATAAAGATCACACATTCCCTTCACTAAACAAGCAAAATCCCCTAAAAGATCTCAATACACCTCACTAGTGCCCAATCAAACTTGATGTAAAAGAATAAAAAACTCCTATAGTCTTGGCTTAAGGGTTAGATAATCATTTGGCCGGAGGCTATAATAGAGGTTCAAATCAAGAAAAGTAGATATAATATGCAATAAAGGTAGCTATTTGGCAGTTGGGTCTAACAAATTAAATAAATGCCTCAATCATATAGCCTAAATGCATATACGAAATGTGATCTTGAATGAGAATCAAAGTTCTAGAGAAAGGATGTCAAGGATGAGTCACACATGAAAGAAGCATAAGGCTAAATTGACAAATAGTCTCCAAAAGCTTAAAGCCTCATAGGACATCTACCAAAGTGATAACTAGCTCATCGGTAAACACATGCCAAAATTCATGTAAAGAATCATGGGGTATTCAACTCGCACTCAACATATGGTTAAAACATGAAGCTCATTTTGCAAACTCATTCTAAAACATTTTTATGCATAATTGGGCGAATCAAACGATCAAACTAAACCAAAGAAGTTTACCTAGTCTACAAAGAGCATCATCGGAGAATTTTTTTTCTTTTTTTTTAATGCATGCTCCTACAATCCAATTAAAATCCTTAAAATGAAAAAACAATAAAAGAAACTAAAACTAAAAATGCAATCTAAAATGAAAAGTAAAAGAAAAACTAAATATACTGCTAAAATGCTTCTAACCAAATAAAATTGAAAACCTACAATAAAGCTCAAAAAACAACTATTACAAACAATATATGCAACTCACAAGCACTCCAAATCAGATAAGGCATTAGACACCAAATATAGTGACTAACTCGCCAATGGCTGAATCACACATTACCGTCAATGTGGGCACATAGAGAAAAAGGGAAAGGGAGTAGCACAAAGCAATCAAAAAGGAGGTGGGGGAGGAGGATAAGGTGGTTCGTCATAAGAGATATGCCAATCCCGCCAGGTCTTCAAAAAAGCCCTATAGTCCTAGAAATATTAGGTCTTGGTAGCAAGCATCACACACGGAGCTCGTCATGGCGCTGTTGGATAAAATCATGAAGAGTAGTGCTCTTAGAAGCAACATAAGCTCGAAGGAACACTTGCTTCTCCTGAATAGACCTAAGGGTGGCTTGAAGGTCGGTATAGTCATTAGGTAGTGGTTAGGATCAAGACAAGGTCTTGCTTGACTAGAGTGAGTAGGTAGAGGGTGGGGTGCGGGTTGAATAACCTCGACATTACCAGGGACCCAATAAATATTAGCCCGGTGAAGTGAGGCGGTGTGATTGACATTGGGAAGTGGCAAAAGCCGATCCCCAGGGTAAATCAAAGACAAACGCCCGGCCTCTAATCTACAAAAGTTCATAATCTCAAAGGCGGCTTGATCAAGCCGCTCAGACCTAGAGACTCCATCCTCAGGATTGCACTCAATACCCAATAATCTAGCAATAGTAGTCACACTACCACCTATCACTAGTGCGAATAGCAGCAATGTGCAATTGCCTGGCTAAAAACAAACCCAGGTCAAGCTAGACACCGTCAAGCATACAGGATAAAAAAATACAACTCAGATAATCCCGAGACATTCAGACTATCATCCCAAGTAAAGAAATAGTAAACTATGATACGCTGAGCTATCCAAATGCAAGGGTTCCTAGTGTGTGTGCGCACTTTGATGAACTAGTGCTGTACCTAACACTCCTCGAATGCTCACACTAAAATGCATTTGGGCTGAATTCGCAAAGGACTTACCGATTCAGTAAATCCATACTAGGTAAAAAATCGAATATACTGTTAAAGTTACCTAAGTTCAATTCATATAATTGTCCTTGCAAAAAGAAAGAAATGCACCCGGCTTGACATTGAGCCCCTCTAATTACCTCAAAGTGGACTGCACTCAAGAACTCTAGGGTCAGGTCCCAGCATGTATGCTCTTTAATTTCTATGAAGTGGCCCATACCACCCCGTGCAAAAAACCACCTAATGTCATCTAACATTCCTAAGCGTGCTAACAACTCATTATAATATCTAGCAATATGATCGGGATTAGTTAAACTGAGAAGGTGAGCAATGTTACCTTGAGCATATGCATTGGTGGAAGTTTGGGAGGTCCGTTGAGGCTGCGATGGTGCTTGACTTGATGATCCAACCTCCTTAACACTCCTTTGTCTTTCAATTGGTGCCATTGTTGACAAATGAAATAAAAATTGAAACTGAAACCTAAATAAGAAAATTTAAGAAAGAAAAATGAAGGATTAAGTAAAACGAAGAATAATTAGAGAGAGAAAAAGATGTTTATTGTGGATGAGTGAAGGTGAGATGAGTTTAAAGAAAAATAAGAAGAAACAGATGAAATTTATAGAAGAAAGGGAAGGATTAAGTGAAAAGGAAGGATTTTGAGTAAAAATGGAGTAAAAATGAGAAGAAATGATGGAGGATTGAAGGTGTAGTAATGGTGGGTTTAGAGAGAGAAAGAGAGAGGCAGAGAGAGAAGGACTCGAGGAAGAAGATGAAGTTTGGGCAAAATGAGGGGTCAAAATGGTCAAAACCCTTGATTGCGGCTCGTAGTAGTACACCATGGTTCGTGGCATGGGGCACGGTTAACCGTGGTGCCTGCTAACACCATAAATTTTTTGAATTTTTGGTTTGGAACCCCAAGGCCTGCGGTGCTAGGTTGCTGGCTGTAGTGCCAAACATCTTATTTATATATTTATTTTTTTCTCTCTTTTTTTTAATCTTTCCAATATATCTCTCTTTATTCTATTCTTATCTATTTCTCTCCTTTTTTTGTGTCTCTTATATATATATATATATATATATATATATATATATATATAGCTATATATATAAATATATATATATATATATATATATACATTTTTAGTTTTTTTTAAAAAAACTGCAAAAAATAATGAAAATCAAAACTAAGAAAATAAAAGGCTTGGGTTGCTGCCTAAGAAGTGCTCTTTTAAGGTCAAAAGTTTGACCCTACTTCTATGCTTAGCCTGGATCAGTGAGTGTGTGGGCATTAGCTTTATCGTATACCACAAAATCAAGCTTCTTCAATCGAAGGTACCATCTTAAAAGCTCTGGTTGAAGGTCCTTTGTCTTCATCAATTTATACCATAATGCGACGTTGGCATATAGGACAAACCGCTGATGTAGCCTATAAGACTGGCCACTTTGACCTTTTTCAACCCCCAAATCAAAATCTACATCAAATCCTTCCATAAGGGGCAAAGGGAGAACAGCTTGAGCAAACCTACAGTAATCGCTCATTGCAGGCTCGTTAGAAACATAGGCCTCAACCTTGGCCATGTTAGGCGGCATAGAAGTAGCAAACTCCACCTTAACATACCTCCGGTTGGGACCTGAGTACAAATCTAGTCAAGGTCAGGAGGATCTTCACAATTCAAGGCATCCTCCATGTCAATCTCAAGGGAAGGGGAAATTCATCTAAATGAGAAGAATTAGGGGAAACCACTTTCTCCTTCATATGACAAAACATGACATAGCACCCTTGCACTTCAAATGTTGTACGTCCCTTTCTTACATCAATTTGGCAACCTGCGGTAGCCAATAAGGCCTGATCTAGAATAATTTGGGCATCATCGATATCGGGCATATCAACTATAACAAAGTCTTCAAATACCCAAATATTTCCTATATTGACTGGCACATCCTCCGATTTGCCTATGGGTTAAGTTTCACAATCATCTGTTAACTTTAGTGAAAAAGGTGTGGGTTATAACGATCCTAAGTGAAGTTTACAAAATAAATAGTAGGGTGTTAGACAGAAGCTCGCAACTAGATCACACAAGGCTCTCTTAATTTTCACCTTTTTCACAATGCCGGGGATAGAGAAGCTGCCTGAACCAGAAAGCTTACGTGGAAAAACGGTGGGGATCTCTACATTTTCATTATCAATGAATATGGCGGCCTTGCCGCCATCATTCCTATCGTTACTCTCAACCATAAATATTTCTCTACCCTCTTCAATTGGTATGTCCTCAGGATCAGTAAAGTCCTCTACTTCTTCCTTTAAGTTGACACAATTACAATGCTCACGAGGGTTGGGTTCGGGCTTACTAGGAAGCCTATCTGAAGCCGTTAATAGGCAGCTACCTTGTTAGGCAATTTGGGCTTCCAACACCTTGTTGTGAGGAGTAAGCACATCAACTTTAGAGGGTAATTTGTTGAGTTCGTGAGTATCCAACCACAAGAGGGGGGTGAATTGTGGTATCTGATTTTCGCATTGTAGATAACAAACACCCTCACAGAGGTTGTTCTCAAGTGACAAACACCTTGATAGCTTGTTTGCACGGGGTGTTCTCAAATATTGCAGAGGCGAAAATCACCAAGATAGATGCGGAAAATAAAGCACACACAATTTTTACGTGGAAAACACCTCTAGCCCAACTGAGGTGTGAAAAAACACGACCTACCTCGTGTAGGATTTAACCACTTTCACTAACGGGCTTCACACGTTACAAATGAAACACACCTTGTTACAACTTGCAACCACGTAACCTTCTTCCCAAAGACAGGTTACACCACGTCCAACCTTCGCAAGATTAGACAAGTCCAAGTCCACACGACTAGGACACACTCACTCACTTTTCTGATTCAAGATCAGGGTTACAAACACCTTACAAGGGGTGCTTCTCACTAAGCAGATGTAAGGTACAATGAAGATCCTATTATGCCAATGGTATGAAAACTCAAAAACAAACACAGCTTGTCACGGTTTGCTTTTCAGAATGAAGCTCAAGAATCTTTGAGTGTAAACCGAGTTTTCTAATTTTCCTGGATTTTTCAAAAGACTGTGTTTATGCAAATTCGAACCGAGTTTTCTGTCTCTCTGTTTTTCGAGTGTTTTGAATATCTGTATATCTCTGTCTGCGTGTATGTGCTGGGAGAGAAAAAGCTGAGGCTTTTAAACAAAAAAACCAACGGTCATAAACCACAGAATCAGCTAAGTATGAAAATTGTTTTGCAAAATTATCCAACGGCGAATGATTAATTTATCCCAAAATATAAGGGATTTTGTTATCTTAAAAGATAACCCTTATCTTCCCATAACCGTGAAGAGGTTTAAAGAGATTTTCAACTTTTACCAAATCTGAAAATATAGTCAAAGGAAATTTTTTCCTTTAAGTTTTGGCAAATCTCCAAAACTTATTTTCGAAATTCTCCCAAAATATTTTCAGGAAATATCCTTTCCAGAGAAATAGCAGTTTTGAAATTCAAGAAAAGTATTCTAGAGATCTTGGCCAACCAAAATGAATTTTTCAAAAATAATCGGGTATGGCCACTGCAGTACAGAAACACCCTAGGCACCCTGTTCGCAGGGTTGTTTGCAACTGGTGTTCTGAAGCACTTAGCGCAAGTACCGATTCAAGAAGTGTTTAAAAATGATGTTTTCAATATTGGCATACTAACAAGAGTCTAATTAAATAAAACCTATATACCAAAGACTTCTTGTTTTGAACCAGTCATCTTGTCCGAGATTTGTAGAGTTGCTGTGAACACCAAGGCCACTTTGTTTGCTGGGGTTGTTCTTTGCATTGCTAGAGTTCAGGAACACGCTTTACAATCAACTGTCGAGTTGGTGTTCTTGACTTAATATATAATCACCAAGTAAAACCTGTATAGAAGACATTCTCACATGTAGCAAACCAGTTAATACAATAAAGATCACAAACACCAGTTAGGCCTGTTTGGAGATCGTGTTAGGAGCAACATTACTTGGACAAATTTTTACACTTGGATTTGTTATCATCAAAACTAAATATAATCAACAAATTCCCCCTTTTTGATGATGACAAACCAAGTGACCATATTGACAAAAAATGAATGAATGCTGATAGGGATAAGTCAATGCTAAGGCCCACTCGTCAATAGGACTACTTCCCCCTTTTGGCATCATTAAAAAGCATAAACAACATTATGAATGCAAGAAAAGAAGTAAATAGCAGAAGTTGCAAGAGACAGTAATAAAGGGATATTGCATTAAAAACCTTACAAATGCCAAAAACGAAAGTAAGGAAGGAGGAGACTAAAGAACAGCCTAGACAATCAGGGAGCAAGGGGGTGGTTGCGTTTGCAGAGGAGGGATGCTAGGGGCAAGAGTGGAGAGAAGTGCAAGCAAATCTTCATGGCGTTTGGCCGAGAGAGCTCGTTCCTCAGCAAGAGCAGCCTTGACAGCTAAGAGCTCATCTTTGGGGCGAGCATTGTCCTCAAGAACAGCCTCAACCTTGACGGAAGGTTGTCCAGAAACAGGTGGTCGAGGTGGTCGACGACCCTGTTTGGAGACTGACCCTTCGCCAACCCCATAGCCACACCCTAGTAGGGTGTCAATGCCAATTTCATCAATGATTTGGGCCGGCACTCTTCGTGTGAGCACGATCCCAAAGTACTCAAGCACCCTTGTCAACAAAACCCCATAGCCAAGATCATGTGCCCGGGTGGTGTTCGCAATTCGCTCTATGTGGCGAATCATGATTGCAGGAAGGTTTACTGGTTCCTCCCGATCCAGTAGGTCCACCAGACATTGATCGAAGGCATCTGCTAAGTTTCGCCCTTGACCTCGCGGTATTATGTTCTTGATGGTGAACATAAACAGTAGTTGGTGCAGGGAGGTCATTTTACCCTTCTTAACCGAGAGGGGTGTTCTCAGGCCCTGTTTTTGACTAAGGCGTTTGGACACCTCTAAGAGCCTGGCTGTTTCCAAGGCCGTTTTATCTTCCCTCACATACACAGCAAATCCACGAGAGGGGATGCCCAGAATATCACTCAGGGTGGCTTCATCAAAGGAAAAATGACACGCATTGACAGCACTTGTCACCACCCCATTTGTGACAGAGCAGTTGGCATAGAATTCAGCCAACTCGGGGCACAGAACACCCTTGCTGGGTGTTTGCAAACAACTCAAGCCAGCCTTGGGCTCGAAGCTTGTTCAAGAACACCCCCAGACCCTGTTCCTCGAAAAGGCTTACATTCACTACCTTCCCCCTGACGACATTGCGCTTCAGCAACTGCGCATGTTTGTCAGACATAGGAGAGGGAGTGAACTGCTTTGGGCGTTTAAGGACAGGAACAGAGGTGGTAGTTTCTGGTAGGGGCTGTTCTGGGCTTTCGCTTGAGGGGTGTTTTGGCAGGAGAGGGCTTCACAGCAGGTTTATTGGTTGGTTTTGGAGGAGCTTGGTCTTCAGAGGACTTGGAAAACACCGGTGTCCCCTGTTTAAAGGTGGTGTTCTCAGAGTCAGAACTCGAGAACCCTTCAGAAGAAGAAGAAATCTCCTCGATGATAGGAGTAGAGGGTTTGGAGGTACGAGGAGCGGATTGAAAAGCGATTCTCGCAGACTTGCGTGAGGGCTTAGAGGATTGAGGAGAAGAGGGAGTTTGTGAGGGTTGAGACCTTGGTTGTGGCCTTGTTCTTGGCGTTCTAATATGCCTAGCCACGATTTTCACCCTCTTCCTTTTCTCTCCAGTTCGAGCGACCGGAGTGGGGGTTTCAGCCTCAGGGAAAGAATTCTTCTCGAGACTCTCCTCGGACGACTCATTCGACTTCCCTTGGAAGTCAACAGGCAGATCCTCCACAACCACACCTTCGACAGAGGCAGCCCCTATTTCTGTCGCGGTGTCAGAGAAACAGGGCTCAAAATTAAACCCTTTAGGGGTTTCCAAGAATTGTTCTTGAGACTCCGACTTTGTTCCCTCTGACTCAACTGAAATGGGACAAGCAATTGCCCCTACGAGGAACACCAATTCCCTTCCACATTCAAAGGGAATATCATCCATCCCCATTCCCACTGATTTTAGAGACAAGCGATTCAGAAATTGGAAAGGCTTGTAAAGAATTGGGCGAGAAGAAGCAGGAATTGAGGAAGAAAGAACGAGGACTTTTGATTGAAGAGTGTTGTTGGAAGCCATTGTTGCTAGAGGAGAGAGATTAGGGTTTAAGGAGTTTGCAGGATGTTCGGTTTTTGCTTGAGGGCAAGATGAACGATAGTACTAAGAGCAGGGCACAAAAAGAGAGAGAGAGAGAGCAGCCGAATCTTTGAGAAGATCTCTTGATTTGCAACGGGTAGGAGCAATAACATCTTGTGCCTTGGGAAGGAAAGCAAACACATCGAGCAACCAAGGGGC
>JAKOGI010004451.1:10000-12500 GCA_029747015.1 Carnegiea gigantea
GGGAAGGGGGGGACAAAATTTGGGGAAAAACGCACGACAAAAATACGGGGATTTTTTCTCGGGACGGCTTTCGGGCGTTCGCGGGGCTGCGGCCAGCGTCCAGGGGCTGCGCCCAGCGTCCAGGGGCTGCGCCCAGCGTCCAGGGGCTGCGCCCAGCGTCCAGGACAAGCGGCCAGCGATCACAGGCTGCGGCCAGCGTTCAGGAGCTGCGGCCAGCGTTCACAGGGCTGCGGCCAGCGTCCAGGACAAGCGGCCAGCGTTCACAGGGCTGCGGCCAGCGTTAACAGCCTGCGGCCAGCGTCCAGGACAAGCGGCCAGCGTTCACAGGGCTGCGGCCAGCGTTCACAGCCTGCGGCCAGCGTTCCGAGCCTGCGGCCAGCGTCCAGGACAAGCGGCCAGCGTTCACAGGCTGCGGCCAGCGTCCAGGACAAGCGGCCAGCGTTCACAGGGCTGCGGCCAGCGTTCACAGCCTGCGGCCAGCATCCAGCACCCCCCGGCAGCCCCCCGGCACCCAGCGACAGCATGCCCGGACGCTGCCCGGCATGCATGGATGCTGCCGTGGGCGTCCGCCAGCGTGCGTGGACGCTCTCGGGGGCATGCCCCGGGGCCGACCCTCGGGACCCGGGGGCATGCCCCGGGGGCATGCCCCGGGGCCCCCCGGGGCCGGTCCTCGGGACCCGGGGGCATGCCTCGGCCATGCACCGTGGCCGTTGTGGGGGCCTTCCTCGGGACTCAGGGGCATGCCTTGGGCATGCACCGGGGCCGTTTCGGGGCGATGTGCGGGACGCGGGGCCATGCACCGGGGCCGTTCTGAGGGCGTGCCCCGGGACTCGGGGCCATGCCTTGGCCGCGCCCCGGGGCCGTTCCGGGGCGACGTGCGGGACTCGGGGCCTTGCCTTGGGCATGCACCGGGGCGTTCCTCGGGGGCACGCCCCGGGGCGAGGTGCGGGACTCGGGGGCATGCCGTGGCCATGCACCTGGGCCGTTCCGGGGGCCTTCCTCGGGACCCGGGGGGCACGCCTTGGGCATGGACCGGGGCCGATCCTCGGGACGCGGGGGCACGCCTTGGGCATGCAACGGGGCCGTTTGGGGGCGTTCCTCGGGACCCGGGGGCACGGCCCGGGGCGATGTGCGGGACTCGGGGGCATGCCTTGGCCTTGCCCCGGGGCGATGGGCGGGACTCGGGGGGCATGCCTTGGCCTTGCTTCGGGGGCGTTCTAGAGGCGATGCACGGGGGCATGCCCCGGGGCCGATGTGCGTGACGCGGGGGCAGGCCTCGGCCGTGCACGGGGCCGCTCCCCGGGACTCGGGGGCATGCCTTGGCATCGACGTTCGGGACTTGGGGCACCAATATGGGGGCACGCGGCACGCCACTGGGCCTAGCTCTCGACCCTTCCTTCGCCCAGTCCGCCCAAGGTCCGCTCAAGTCCGTCAAGTCCGCCCCCGCGCCCCTGCGTCCCTGCGCCCTGCGCCCTGTCAAAGATTATAATGCGCGCGGTGGGGTCACGGGGCCGGGGGCGGGGTGTCACTCACCATCGTTCATCCTGCTCGGGTCGCGGACGGGGCGGGGCACTAGCTCAATCACCTTCCCCCTAAAGAGCACAACGAGCTTTCGTGGCCGTGCCCGGAGTGGACATCAACCGTGCCGATTTTTCCTACTCCGCCCGGGCCATCCCCCTAGAGAGCTTCAGGAGGTTTGGTGGCCGTGCCCGGAGTGGACATCATCCGTGCCTATTTTTCATACTCCGCCCGGACCATCCCCCTAGAGAGCTTCAGGAGTTTTGGTGGCCGTGCCCGGAGTGGACATCAACCGTGCCGATTTTTCATACTCAGCTGGGACAGGTCACGGCCTGCGGCCAGCGTTCACAGGCCAGCGGCCAGCGTTCACAGGACAGCGGCCAGCGTTCACGGGCTGCGGCCAGCGTTCAGGACAAGCGGCCAGCGTTCACAGGGCTGCGGCCAGCGTTCACAGCCTGCGGCCAGCGTTCACAGCCTGCGGCCAGCGTTCAGGACAAGCGTCCAGCGTTCAGGACAAGCGGCCAGCGTTCACAGCCTGCGGCCAGCGTTCACAGGCTGCGGCCAGCGTTCAGGACCTGCGGCCAGCGTTCACAGGCTGCGGCCAGCGTTCAGGACAAACGGCCAGCGTTCACAGGCTGCGGCCAGCGTTCACAGGCTGCGGCCAGCGTTCAAGACAAGCGGCCAGCGTTCACAGCCTGCGGCCAGCGTTCACAGGCTGCGGCCAGCGTTCAGGACAAGCGGCCAGCGTTCACAGGCTGCGGCCAGCGTTCCGGACAAGCGGCCAGCGTTCACAGGCTGCGGCCAGCGTTCAGGACAAGCGGCCAGCGTTCACAGGCTGCGTCCAGCGTTCACAGGCTGCGGCCAGCGTTCAGGACAAGCGGCCAGCGTTCAGGACAGGCGGCCAGCGTTCAGGACAAGCGGCCAGCGTTCACAGCCTGCGGCCAGCGTTCACAGGCTGCGGCCAGCGTTCAGGACAAGCGGC
>JAKOGI010004451.1:22500-26210 GCA_029747015.1 Carnegiea gigantea
TTCCCACCGGCATAATCCCGCTGCAAAGGGCACTCCCCGCCCCGCGCAGGCCTCATGTCGCGCCCTAGGAAGTGCTCCTCGGGAAGGGCCTCCCACTCCGTTCGTGTACTTCGGCCTCACGGGCGCGAGGGGCTTACAATCTCAAGCGTCTAGGCCCTCACTCACCGATCGTCGGCTTCCACTACCGGAGCGATCAACCCCGCCGTCGTCGCACGGATCGGCTCCTCAAGACAAGCCTTCCACCCCGTTCGTGGCAGTGCCTCACGGGCGCGAGGGGTTTACAAGCTCAAGCGTCTAGGCCCTCACTCACCGATCACAGGCTTCTCACAACCGGGGCGTCCAGCCCAGCCCGCGTCGCCTCTCCTGTCACCGCGCTTGCGACAGTCAGCCCGCACGTGGAAGGCAACACGCCTCCGCGCAAATCCCACAGCCAGTGCGTCCGCCGTCCGCCCCGGGACGGGGGGAGCTGGGTCGTCAAGCAACAGAAAGGCAATGTCAAGGAGCAAGGGGCCATGTCAAGAAACAAGGGACGAGGGGCGCAACGGCATCCCCACCGGCAAAATCCCGATGCGAAGGGCACTCCCGCCCCGCGCAGGCCTCAGGTCGCGCCCTTGGAAGTGCTCCTCGGGAAGGGCCTCCCACTCCGTTCGTGTACTTCGGCCTCACGGGCGCGAGGGGCTTACAAGCTCAAGCGTCTAGGCCTCACTCACCGATCGTCGGCTTCCACCACCGGAGCGATCAACCCCGCCGTCGTCGCACGGATCGGCTCAAGACAAGCCTTCCACCCCGTTCGTGTCAGTGCCTCACGGGCGCGAGGGGCTTACAAGCTCAAGCGTCTAGGCCCTCACTCACCGATCACAGGCTTCTCACAACCGGGGCGTCCAGCCCATCCTGCGTCGCCTCTCCTGTCACCGCGCTTGCGACGGTCAGCCCGCACGTGGAAGGCAACACGCCCCCCCTTAAATCCCACAAGCCAGTGCGTCCGCCGTCCGCCCCCAGGACGGGGCATGTCGAGCACCAGAAATGATGTCAGGGAGCAAGGGGGCCGGGTCAAGAAAGAAGGGACGGTGGGCCGCGGGAATTCACCGACAATCCCCCCTGCCCACGTGGGGGTGATCACCGTTCTCGGGTGAGGGGGGGCAAGGCCCCCCCCCGTGATGGCATCCTAGAAGCCTAGGGAATGCCACCGAAGACGGGCGTCAGGAGCACCACCGGTGCCTCCGAAGGTAGGAACTAGCATAGCAACGATTCCCGCACTCCATCGATCGATATCCAACAATTTTCATGCTAGTCACGCTTCCCGAGGCAAAACCCGACCCCCGGGTGGTCCCTCATCCGCCCGCCAAGGTTCGGTGCAAGGAAGCCATGGCAACAAGGCCTTTGACATCATGCCATGCCATGCCATGCATGGGCGATGGCTGCCCCTGACCCTGCTGCTGCCCCAGCTGCTTGCCAAGCACCTCCCCTATAAAGAGCTCTTATAACTCTACTGGCTCTGCCCCCAGTAGACATCAACTGTGACGAAAAATCATACTGGGGTTTTTTGAAGATTTAGAATGTTTCAGCAGCAACCAATTGTACCATTGGAAAGATCATGATGTGAAATTACTAAAAAATATTTTTTCGGAATTTTTCGGACACCCGAGCTATTTTTTATGATTTTTTAAAGTCGAAAACGAAAAAAAATCCTAAAAATCGGAGAACAATCAGAAAAATGCGGGACAAAGCTTGTAAATCCTCTAAAAATCGTGGGGAAGGGGTGGACAAATTTGGGGAAAAACGCACGACAAAAATACGGGGATTTTTTCTCGGGACGGCTTTCGGGCGTTCGCGGGGCTGCGGCCAGCGTTCAGGGCCCGGCGGCCAGCGTCCAGGGGCTGCGCCCAGCGTCCAGGGGCTGCGCCCAGCGTCCAGGACAAGCGGCCAGCGTTCACAGGCTGCGGCCAGCGTTCAGGAGCTGCGGCCAGCGTTCACAGGGCTGCGGCCAGCGGCCAGGACAAGCGGCCAGCGTTCACAGGGCTGCGGCCAGCGTTCACAGCCTGCGGCCAGCGTCCAGGACAACCGGCCAGCGTTCACAGGGCTGCGGCCAGCGTTCACAGCCTGCGGCCAGCGTCCAGGACCAGCGGCCAGCGTTCACAGGGCTGCGGCCAGCGTTCACAGCCTGCGGCCAGCGTTCACAGCCTGCGGCCAGCGTCCAGCACAAGCGGCCAGCGTTCACAGGGCTGCGGCCAGCGTTCACAGCCTGCGGCCAGCGTCCAGGACAAGCGGCCAGCGTTCACAGGGCTGCGGCCATCGTTCACAGGGCTGCGGCCAGCGTTCACAGCCTGCGGCCAGCGTTCCCAGCCTGCGGCCAGCGTCCCGGACAAGCGGCCAGCGTTCACAGGCTGCGGCCAGCGTCCAGGACAAGCGGCCAGCGTTCACAGGGCTGCGGCCAGCGTTCACAGCCTGCGGCCAGCATCCAGCCCCCCCCGGCAGCCCCCGGCACCCAGCGCCAGCATGCCCGGACGCTGCCCGGCATGCATGGATGCTGCCGTGGGCGTCCGGCAGCGTGCGTGGACGCTCTCGGGGGCATGACCCGGGGCCGACCCTCGGGACCCGGGGGGCACGCCCCGGGGCCCCCCGGGGCCGGTCCTCGGGACCCGGGGGCATGCCTCGGGCATGCACCGGGGCCTCCGTTTTGGGGCCTTTCCTCCGGGACTCCAGGGCGCACCAATTGCCTTGGGCATGCACCGGGTGGGCCATGTTTCATGGTAGCCGTGTGCGGGAACGCGGGGACCCATGCACCCGGGGCGCCGTCGTTCTGAGGGCGTTCCCCCGGGACTTCGGACCATAAGCCTTGGCCCGCAAAAATTGTTCCTCGCCTGTTTGCTCGGGGACGTGCGGCACTCGGGGCATGCTTTGGTCTATGCACCGGGCGTTTCCTTCGGGACTATCGGGGGCACGCTCCTCCTTTGCTGTGTGGCGGGACTCTGGGGCAATGCCGTGGCCATGCACTGGGCAGTTCCGGGGCCTTCCTCGGGACCCGGGGGGCACGCCTTGGGCATGGACCGGGGCCGATCCGCGGGACGCGGGGGCACGCCTTGGGCATGCACCGGGGCCGTTTGGGGGCTTTCCTCGGGACCCGGGGGCACGGCCCGGGGCGATGTGCGGGACTCGGGGGCATGCCTTGGCCTTGCCACGGGGCGATGGGCGGGACTCGGGGGGCATGCCTTGGACTTGCTTCGGGGGCGTTCTAGAGGGCGATGGCCGGGAGCATGCCCCGGGGCCGATGTGCGGACGCGGGGGCAAGGCCTCGGCCGTCGCACAGAACGGGGCACGCTCCCCGGAACAATCGGGGGCAATGCCTTGCATCGAGTTCGGGACTTGGGTCCAACCAATATGGGGGCACGCGGCACGCCACTTGGCCTAGCTCCTCGACCCTTCCTTCGCCCAGTCCGCCCAAGGTCCGCTCAAGTCCGTCAAGTCCGCCCCCGCGCCCCTGCGTCCCTGCGCCCTGCGCACTGTCAAAGATTATAATGCGCGCGGGGGGGTCACGGGGCCGGGGGCGGGGTGTCACTCACCATCGTTCATCCTGCTCGGGTCGCGGACGGGGCGGGGCACTAGCTCAATCAACTTCCCCCTAAAGAGCACAACGAGCTTTCGTGGCCGTGCCCGGAGTGGACATCAACCGTGCCGATTTTTCATACTCCGCCCGGGCCATCCCCCTAGAG
>JAKOGI010004452.1:0-26174 GCA_029747015.1 Carnegiea gigantea
TATATATATATATATATATATATATATATATACACACATACATACGTACATACATACCAACATATATACATACATACATATGTATATGCATACATATACGCACGCATAATCGGGTTGGGCTAGGGACTGTTTTTGCCGAAGCGCCATGCACACTACTGAGAAAAAGGGAGAATTGGGTAGGGGCTTCGTATTTGTGCCACAACAAGCATGGTTGATGTTATACTCGAGATGGCAAGCTGCAGCCTATAATGTTGGAAAGCAAAGGTAAGGTGAAGTCCCACTGAGGGTGATGCTAAGTTAATTTGAGCCAAAATAGTAAATCCACTTTGGGTAGAGAAGAGAAGCAATTGTGTCAAAGGGGAAGAAAAGAGGACGAAAGAACCCAACAAGCTGCATCAATCCCTTGGCCATTTCATTCTTGAGGCCTTCCAATCATGATGGGTAATCCTCATCTCTAAACTATAAGTAATTTCAAACCTAATGTTCTTGAATTGTTTGGAGCCCATGAGTTGTAGTGAATTACTTTGGCAATTGTGAGCTTTTGGCAATCAAATGTGCCAAGGAATTAGGTCACTATGTGAGAGCAATTATTCTGAAATGGAACTTCGGTGTGGTTGTTGTGATCAATTATTGGTCGAGGTAATTTTTGGGTCATTGTTGTTGATGAAGGGGGACTAGGGAAATTGACTTTGTGAATCCCTTGCTTGTTATTGTGCTGTTTGCCATGCTTCACATGCTAAAATGTGATACCCATAGTAGAGTTGCCCAATTTAGCAATCTCCCAAGCCTTAGTAGGAATCTGTCTAGAGGCGTACATGTCTGTAGGCATATGTCTTTGTCATGGACATACAACTAGTCCAGTTCTGTCCTCTCTATTTCTATTATGATGTACTTCCATGTGAAAAGTTGATTCTAGGCTATGCTACTAATTTGAATTTGTTAAATAAATTAATTAAGGATGTGTGGCTGTAATGCTTACTTATAAGTTCCAAACAAGATGATTTCATGTGAACTATGAGCTTGAGCATGCTTGAATTGTTATTCGACACTATTAAAACAATCTTGAAGGATCACTTAAATGTAGTCAAGGCCTAAATTGAACAAGCAAAGGCTTTTGAACAAAAAATGGCACTGGCACCTATTCTATATGAAACCAAGTTAGAGAACTAGTTAAGCCTCGCTTAATACCCACGTTAATACTTTTGGATGAAGCTGAGGCTGTGGAGTCATTTTTAATAACGCAAGTTAATGTGAGCCTTTTCGTAAACAATAGTTGTTTTGAGTAGTTTATTTCAACAAGAATAGATTAAACTAAGAGAAAAGCATCATTTTATAGCCTTCAGTAGGTTGATGGTTGTTAGTTTCGCTACAACCAAGGTTTACTACCACAAAACCTTCTTTTAACAAGCGTGATATGTTCTTACATCATTGGACGCAAACGTGCACTTACAACATTTTAGGATAGGAAGGTAGTATTATTCATAAAGGACTCGATTTAGTGAGTAGATTGGAATAGAGTGAGAACTCTAGTTGAGACTACCCTAACAAAGGCCAGAGTCCATTAACTTCAAGAGGCCACAGGGATAGCATCAGGCATTAGTTGTTACACTCACTCAAAGAGTGCACCAATTATGAATCGAATGCCCTAAAAGAAGATTGGAGTTTTCTTACTCAAAATTATGTTTTGGGTCATTCACAAAAGTGTGCAAGTACTCTTTGAAAGGATTCCCATAAAACCAAAATGGGCTTCTCGATATAAAAAAATTGTACATTGATTCAGTTTAATTTAAATTGAGTTATAAAGCCTACTATGATCATTGTTATGTCATAAGAGAGCTAAGTCAGTAACTTCATAGCATATGAGCGTTACACTGAAGCTAGAATGGCTTACTTTGTTGTTCTTGCGTGCTATTAGAGATCATCTAGGTGTTGTTAGCTTATGTTTGCTTAACATGCTTTCATTAACTAAAAATTATTTGTGACTTCTACTTATTGTATTATATACGACTATTTTGACTATTTTGGCATGCAGACTAACCCCTACGTATAGGTAGCTCACCTTATGTCTTTTTCCCTTTTACTCCAGGTCTGAATGTTCTTGAAAGTCATGTAAAAGTTCTCAATCTATGAAAACTAAATAGGATTATGTTGGATGGTCTATGAGTGGATTGTAAAAGGATTTCATGTATGTTTAGCTCAGATAATGAATTAAATGATGTATTATGGTTGATTGTAAGCCCTTTGAGCACATGTAAGTCTAACACTTGAGGTCATATATTACACGTTGTCTAACTATGACTTTGAATGGTCGTATGAGCCAACCATCTAATTAGATGTTCATCTTTTAGTGGGGAAGTTGAATTGTTTCATTATATAAACCTACTGCT
Source organism: Carnegiea gigantea (assembly GCA_029747015.1). NCBI lineage: Eukaryota > Viridiplantae > Streptophyta > Magnoliopsida > Caryophyllales > Cactaceae > Carnegiea > Carnegiea gigantea. Next base: position 2,388 of record JAKOGI010004452.1, read on the forward strand.
CAGTGTGTATGTCCTGTTAAGTTACATCGTTCATCTCTTTCCATTATCAAATTTTATAGCTAGAGTACTCCAAGCATATCACCTGTAGAGTTGGTTTCTTTGGCATATAACCATTGAGTGTAACTAGATCAACCTTCGTATTTTTGTTTATTTATTCATTTATTTACAGGTATTAGTGTTCGGCTACAAGCCTAGGGCCAGGTCAATTCTCGGGTGAAACTGTGTCTGTTTCATTCCAAAATCTTCGAAAATCACTAAAACCTCTAGCCTAAGGCTGGAGGTGTTACATATGATATCAGGGGAGGATATGACTGACTGATTGGTTTAAGTATGGTAAACCGATTGATTGTAAAATTGAGCTCTGTGTTAGAGAATTAGTTAAATGATTTGGCCTCTCATGAGTTAGTTAAGTGTTTCAATATTCATTAAAAATTGTTTTTTTTTTTGTATGCACATTTGACGACCTAGTTCAACGTATGTTAGGTTTTAATTTTAAAAAGGTTGGAAATGGTAACTTCCAATCTCATTGTTTTCCCTTATGTATGAGTTGCACCTCATGCTCTATAATTGAGCGAGCAGACTCACTAAAAAGTTAGTACAGAAAAGGGTAGAAACCGTTAAATTATTTTCATTTTCGAAACTCAAAGGTTTGAAGTGTTGAAGTATTTTTTAATTACTAAAATAGATTTTGTCTTGCATTTCAATATTTGCATCTATTATGATAATACAAAGGTTTAGATTTATGAGTATGTATTCCTATGTGCGATTAGATGCTGCTTGTGAGCGTATACATGTCGAGACGTGTACATCATTGGAGTTATTAATAATGAAATATTAGGAAATGGAGTATAACTTACTTCCTAAGTTCGAAAGCCATACTTAGAAGGTACCTTCTTTCTGTAAATTCTGAATTGTTTAAGCAAATTAAGTAGGATTTTCATGTGAAACCATGCATGCAACTTTGAGTGGTAGTGGTGGAGTGATACTAACCATTGTATAAGTTGTCCCCATCGTCTCGTACTATTGTCGTTGTCATATATGCTGTCACTGTTGTTCTATATGTGGTCGGTGCTATTTACATGATATATTTCTTGCTTTGCATCATCTAATTGCTATTACTACTAAGCTGACTACATGCTATGCTTTTTGCCTTACATATTATTGTACTTGTTGTGGGGCTAGCAACACTCCGACTATATTAAACCCCAATATACCAAAGAGAAAATAGGAGTGAACCTGGTAGGCTTTAGAATTGTCACATAGTGTATGTCTTCAATTAGGATAAATGATCCATACAATAGGAGTGCCTTCCTAAGTACTAATACAAAGTTCAGAATCCAGAACTCCCCACAGGTGAATCAACCTCCATTTCCGTACGGTGAGTCCTTAAATCTCCTTCGACCATATATAGGACGGATACATCTCATAAACCATTTAGGCATACCTACATGGCCGCTAATGTCATTTCCCTTGGCTTGAGCCAATTGCTAACTTGTTGGAGATCTACGTTTTTGATAACTTAAGCGTTAACATAACTATCAACTAAGCAACCCTTATCTTTGGTGCTTATGACATTTTCTAACAACACTCTTTGACCTCACAACTATTTCCCATAGTGAACAAACTATGAGCTACCCCATAAGCACATGGAGTCCTCATGGGTTACTAGCTTCTCATCATTCTGGAAAGCCTTTAAGGATTGCCTTTCAATTAGAGGTTGCAATCTAGAGTTTACACTTGCATATAGTCAGCTAGGAACTTCTTATGTGGTAATATGATGACTTTATATGGTTTATAGTGCAAATGCGGCATTATGCACCGTATAAAGCTCTTAAGAGCTTAATTAGTTTCTTGTATTCATTCTACAGAGACAATTCATGTGTTTGTGAATGAATCGCTGACTAAATGAGAGCCTTGTTGTTCGTATACCTTCAATTGTAGTGATGCATATGATTGAATTCCTCAGATTAGTTGACTAATTGATCGAGTAGATGGTTAGGATTTTGATATAAGAATAATTGAAGTTCTTCAGAGGAAGGAGATGTGATAAATTGACGATCTACAATTCATGTTGCATGTTTGGGCAAGTTTGATGGGCGTTAGTAATTTGATTCGCTAGCATAATTGCGCTATTAGTTCTAACCTAAGTGTTTTAATCTTTTGATACCTTATTCATTTTCTTAATGGTTATTATCTTCTTAGATAATCATTGAAACCTCTAAACTTGATTTGCCTAGGTTGAGTAGTTTAGTTAGTTTTGGTAATTCAAAGCAATTTCCCTGTGGATACGACTCGTACTCACTGGTTGCTAGCTATAGCAATGCTGTGCGCTTGCGGTTTTAACTCAACAAGTTTTTTGCACCGTTTCTGAGGAGCTTCTTCATTTCAATATCAAAGCTAATCTAAATAGCCAAACTAGGATTTTATTTTCATTTTTGTAGTTTTTAACTGTTCCTTATTTGTGCTTGATGCTACTTACACTTGGTATAGTTTTGTCCTATGCATACATAGGCAAAATTAGGGGGATCAAAATCATGTCCCCTTTGACCATGAAATTGAAGCAACTACACATTAGTGAGATGGTAAGGCAAAGGAGAAGAAGAAAAAAGAGGTCGAAATGCCTAGGGGAGAAGAAAATATAGTGCATCAGCACTATACAATGCCGAAAACCTCCAATGACACCTCTTTCATTGTAAGACTGGCAATTGATGCCATACCTCGAAAAATATGCCAAACATATTCATAACTTCCTACAAAAGTGTGATGCTATCAAGCACAATGAGGTCCCCAGCAGTGCAATTTGGCTAAAGGCTTTTTCCCTTGTCCCTAAAGGATAAAGCTCAGGATTGGTTATAAAATGAGGAAGCTAATTTTTCCTTCACTGAGATGCACTCTCGAAGGCTTTTCACAACAAGTACTTCCCTCCTAGGAAGGCTGTGAAGTTGAGAGCTTATATTGCCTTATTTGCTCAAAAGGATGGAGAATAACTCTATGAAGCTTAGTAAAGATTCAAAGGGAGTGATAGTTCTCCCATAATGGTGTTCCCAATTGGCTAACTGTAGAAGTTTATAGATGGCATCTCATTTTTAATTGCCTAACGTCGAAAATAATTCCCCAACTTATGTATTTTGGGGACCTACCAAAGCGAATGTTGAAAATAGAGTCTGAAGCAATAAAATAAAAATAAAACGGGGTGCAGCGAACTAGACTAATGGGCTTGATCCAAGCCAGGAAACTTGGCAGATTCGCTTTTTAAGGAACCCAATTGGGTTCTTTTATTTTCATGTACTCTGAACTTGTGTTTGTGTATGCGGGCTTAATTAATCTGTATCCTAGGCTGATTAGTCCACCGCACCTAGTTAACCAGATTCCTAGTTTAATTAGTTCATTCAATTAGATCGAGCTTAACGAGACTAGGAATAGTTGTCCTTTCCTTAAACTAATTCAGACTATCCCCTCAACTACTATAAAAGGGAGGCTACCTTAGAGCTTAAGGCATTAGTTCAGCACCAGTTTGAAACCATAAATTACAGAGAATTATAGAATCACAAGAGACTTCTTGCAGAATAGTATTATTTGCACCAAAAATATTATATTTTTTCAATACACTCATGCTCAATTTATGCTCGAAATAATTATTATATTTAGACTTTTATTTGCTTTTATTTTATTTTGCAGATAATACAATAAATCAGAAAATAAGAAAAAAATGAAAAAAAATAGTGAAATAAAGAGTTTGAGCTGCCTCTACTTGATTTGGCCTAACATCTCCATCAACCCACTCCCTGTCATGACTCAAAAACTTGGAAGAAAAGTACAAAAAAAAAAACAAAACAAAAACATAATTCTATCTCTCCCCCTCCCCACGCTTATCTCATGTGCCCCCTTCTTATTTCTCAGTCCCTCTCTCTCTCTTCTCTCACGGATCCAGACAAGCCCTGACACCCCCTCCCACATTTTGCTTCTTTTTCAACACCAAATCACTAGACATCTTCACTCACGACCACCAGCGATCCTCACCATCATCGTCTCCACCATCATCGGTGTGTCCACCACACCAAACCACCTTCTTCTCGCTAGCAATGCAACCATCTCCACTATCCACATCGCCCGAAATCAACGATGAAGATGAAGGCTGAAACCAACTCAGGAGGCTATAAATTGAAGAGGAAAGTGACGACTGAAGGTCAGCTAGAGTTTTAGGTTATCATTGTAGTCTAGTTTAGATTTTTAGAGTTTGATTGTAGTTCGTTTTAGAGATTTTAGGGTTTCATTTTGGTTTTAATATGTTTTTATTTCGAATGCTAGATCTAATTTTTAGTTTCAAGTATCATGTCATTAGTTGTAGTTTGTTAATTTTTGTATTGATTGGGTGATTTTTGGTTCAAATTCGTTCTCATTTGGTTTAATTTCATGAATCCTCTCTTCCCCTATCTCTATTCTGTCGAAGCTGTAATAGTGATTTTGCCATTTTTGATGAGCTTTAGAGCTCTTTTGTCGCTTGAAACTGGGTTGAACCCTCTACTAAGTAGGGACGCCATAACCTTATATCTCTCCTCCAATCAGTCCTACTTGTTCTCAGTTCTGGGTGCTTCTCTTTTGTTGACTTTGAATCCCTCTCCCCCTTCTTGGTTTTCTGATGTGGTGTGGATAATGCCGCTTTGTAGAAGTATTGATTTCTGCCATTAGTGGTGTGTTCAATCTGAGCAAAGCTTGACTGAGCAATGAAGCTCTGTTCACCACCTCTCGTTCCCTATTGCATATTGTATGTCCTGGGGTTAAGGCTTTTGAGTTGGCAAACTTAGTTCTGAGTTAAGCTTTGACATACATAAATATCAATTGTTGTGTGTTGACGAGTTTATCAATGACATTGAATTGGTTTAGTTTTGGAACTGATTTGATTTTTGGTTGATTTGGGAAGTTAGTCATGGAATTGATATGAGTAGCAGGTGTGATTTTACTTTAATTAGTTTTATTTAATTACTGCTTGTTTACTGCGTTTAGTTTCTTTGATGTTTACTTTTTATGTGCTTCTAATGTTATTCGTTTCGCGTTTAGTGTTATTCAAGTGATCTAGGTGAAACCTTAAGGAATTTAGTCATTTATAGCTTAATTAAATATATCTGTGGCTTGTGTTTAGATTTGTATAGTTAAATCTGCCTATTTTCAGATATTCTAATTCTGTTTACAATAATTTAGCTTATCATGACCTCAATTTTATTATCATCACTAAGGAGACGACCCTCAAATACTACGACGAAAGTCGTATACTTACGGCTTATATTTTACATTTTAAAATATCGTACAAGTTTTTGACGCCATTGTCAAGGATGATGACATGAGATTAGGTCGCATTTTTTTTTCTTAGCTACTTTCTTAATAGTTGCATAAATCATGGGATACTTTATTTATTTAATTATCACTAGTTAGCTAATTTAGTTTATTTCTTGAAAAAAAATCTAATAAAATCCCAAAAAAAGAAAAGTTAAAAAATGAAAAAAAATTTAAAACTTCAAGATCATGAAAATTTTGAAAAAAATTTAAAATTTTTTTTAAAAATAAATGGCAATTTTCTATTTCCCTTAGTTTGGGCTTGAAATATTTTGGCAGTATTTGAGTAGATTTAATGAATTTCATACTTAATATATTGATCATTGCTTAATGTAATGATAAATATCTGGGTCATGTTGAGACTATGTACCCCGTGGGTTTTGGATATTTCTTCACTAAGACTCCGGATGAAATCTGGGATATCTTTGAGTATTTAGCTCATGAGAGTTGGGAGTATCACAATGCTAGAGAGACCCTTAGCCACCCCATTCGTGACCCTTTTATGATGCATACTACATCTCTAGATCAGGGTTAGATTAATGGTATGCACTCTTATGCTCCATGTGTTCCTCTTTCATGTGATTGTTGCTATTCCTTTGATCATGATGTTAATACTTGTCCATTACTTGATAGACCAGACAAATTAGAGGCATTAGTTGTCTTACATAGGGAGCTTTACTTGCGTAGTCTACTCAAGACTGACCTCAATTTAGGCTTTCTACACTTGAGGTTAGATCTTGTGTGGACTTTGATGTTAGGAGTGAGACACCTATTTCTTTAGATTTTCATGATGATATACATTGTGATGGCCTCGAGAAAGCAAGTGATCCATCATCTCCTTTAGTAATTGCACCCTACCTAGAGTTTAGCACAGTTCGTGACACCCTTGAGTGTACTTTGACCATTCATGATTCATCTCTTCCTCTAGTCCCTCTTGGAGAGCATGTGGAGGGAGATAAATTTGAAACTGATACTAGATTTTATGATCAGTGTGACATACTAGTTGGTTAAAGGATACATATACCTAGGAGCATTCTCTTGATAAGCCTTCTGATGTTAAGTTTACTGAGGTTTCACCTCACATTGAGCTTGATGATCCCATTTATGATGAGTCTTCCCTTGCCTCAGCTCGCACCCCTCCTATTGCAGCACTTTCTCCCCATTTTTCTTCCTTCTCTACACCTTGCCAAGTCCACTTTTGTAGAGTCTGAGAGTTTTGTGCTTGCTAGTCCTTGTTTAGATCATAATCTTGATGATAGTGATGTAGAGAGACTCGATGATGACTTTGGGGTAAAGGACTTAACTTTAGGACATCCTATGAGCTTTGATTTTTATATTTCATTTGATTGGCTTTTCCTTGATCCTTTCCCTTCCTATCTCAGAGATGTTGGATTTCATTTTAGTCATTCAAATCACTCTTGATGGTTTACACATTCATATAGCCATATCTTTTTTAGACCGTTGACTAGTGCATCTAGTTTTACATACCCACATCTCTCTTTTAATTGGGTTGAAAGCTTTGATAAGCTCAAGAGAGCCTTGAGTTGCATTCCATTTGCGTAATTTATTTAGGTGACACCTCCTGTTTCTGGCTACTTTCATTTTTGTGAGGATTGTGCCCGACTGTTTGACAAGTTCCTTCAAGCCTTGGCTAGCTTTGATGAGGTAGCAGCTTGTGAGATAAGATAGAGTGGCTGATGCTCCATGGCATCCTTGACATCATCTAAATTAGTATTCAACCTACCATAATCGTTCCACCCCTTCCGCACTCTCATTTTTTTTATTTTCTTTACTTTTATACATAGTTGTGGATATTTAGGATTGTGAATTATGTGGGTGATCGATCTTGAGGAGGAATTTTGGCTTTGTTGAGCCAAGTTGGGTATGATCATCCTTGGTTGTGTTATGTGTTTTTGCTATTGGTAGTATATTTTGCTTTGTGAATACTTGTTGGTCGTGGATATCTAGGATTGTGACTATGTTATGAGTGTTTTGTTTGATTTTTACTTAGTAGCTTCTTGTTTACTTTGGGTATTCTTGTTGTTTTTAGTAGGTTTTAGTTGTGTGTCATGTTTCTAGGTTTTTGTAAGTGCTTCTTATTCTTTGGATTTGTTTTTGTTCAATATTTTGTTTTTCTTTTCTTTGCTTTAGTGGTTTTGTTTTTTGTTTTAGATTTTGTTTTTCTTTTCTTTTCTTTTCATTTTTTTAAGGTTTTCATTTGTTTTTTTTCATTCCATGGTTTTCTTTTGTTTCGTTATTTTTATTTTTTTGGTTTTATAGTTTGTTTTTCGTTTGTTTTCTTTTGTGATTTTGATTTTGATTTTGGTAATTTTGATTTTGGTTTTGTTTTTGATTTTGATGGTGTTCTAGTCTGTACAAACTTGTGAATTAGGGTCAGTTTTCCTGTTGTATAGCCTACGCGCTTACTTTTTGGCACCTTAGTTCCCACAATGAGGGCATTGTGCAGTTTTGATGTGTGGGTGAGATGCCCGTTTGTAAATATTTTCTGAAGATTTTGAATTTTTTTATTTTTCTTTGAGGATTTCGGTGCTCTCTTAGGTGGTTTTGATCTGATGTAGTTAGGTCATTGAGTTATATGTAAATAGAGTTTGCATGATGAGATGCCTAGTTGAGGATGTAGATTCAATTTTTCATAATAATCTTGTCTCATCTGTGTGATTTTGTGCTATCTTACTCGCGTTATCGTCAATTTTTAGAGTCTTGTTGTTAAGTTGGCATGTGAACTTTTTGTTTTTCGAAGCTGCCTTTTAATCTCCTGAAAAATACGAGAAGAAAAAGAAGAAAAAGAAAAGAGTCTAAAATGTGAACGAAAATCTAGGCACCAATGTTCAAAGCCACTATCTTTATTTCATGTTTTTAATTGACTTGAATATGTCCTATTTTAACTTCATTACACATCTGTTTGGGCAATGAAATAATTGCTTTACACATTTCAATAAAACCCCCATTTAGGGATGGCCCAAATCTTTGTAAGTCAAGTGGGTTTTATTTTTTAAAAAAGAAAAAATGAAAAAGGGAGCAAAGAAGGTAATCAGGCAAGGAGACGTGGATCGTGTCAATGTTAGTAACTTGTTCTTAAGGATTGATACACATTTGCACATGCATCAAAGTATACATATCATTGCACAAAAATAAGAGATGGGATGCTTCTTTTGACTTAGTTATCCCTTGATTGTATATTCTATTTGTATATAATTTGGTGACTTGGTAACAAGGCTGATGCAATTGCCTAAATTGTGCACATAATTTCCCTATTAGTTAAGTTTATGTTCATGTCTTGAAAAGGCCCAAAAAAATTTCCTGTGTTTTTGAAACAACTTTGTGGTATTTCATCTGAAAACCCTCACGAGACCTCACTTATCGACTTGAAAAGTCGAGTGGTTTAAAGGCCTTGTTGCATGCACTAAATTTAACTGTGATTTCTATGAAAATGAGTTATGATTTCCTTTTTCTAATTTTACATTTCTTTTTAATCAGCTTAGTTTGTTTTACTCGAGGACGAACAAAATCTTGATGGGCGGTATTTGTTTGCCCAAAACATATGATATTTTTCCGATACCTGTATGCTTAATTTATGCTCGAAATAATTATTATATTTAGATTTATGTTTTCTTTTATTTTGTTTTTCAAGTAATATTATGAGTCACAAAATAAGGAAAAAAATTGAAAAAAAAAAATAGTGAAATAAAGATTATGGCTGCCTCTACTAGATTTGGCCCAACATCTCTATCAACCCACTCTCTCTCATGACTCAGAAACTAGGAAGAAAAGCATGAAAAAAAAAATAAAACAAAACCAAAATTCTCCCCCCCGTGCTTATGTCACGTGCCAAGCACTCCCTCCCCCTCGTATTTCTCACATATTCTCTCTCCTCTCTCACAGATCCAGACAAGCCTGACACCCCGCCCCCCACATCCTGCTTCTTTTAGGATGACATGTCACCAGACATCTTTACCCATGACCACCAGAATCCTCACCATCATCGTCTCCACCATCATCCATGCATCCACCCCACCAAACCACCTCCTTCTCGTTAGCGCCACAACCATCTCCACTATCCACGTGGCACTGAATCAACTATGAAGGTGAAGGTCGAAACCAACTCAGGAGGCTATAAATTAAAGAGGGATGTGGTGATTGATGGTTTGCTATGGTTTTAGGCCTTCATTCTACTCTAGTTTAGATTTTTAGGGTTTCACTTTAATCTCTTCTGATTTCGAATGCTGGATCCAATTTTCAGTTTCAAGTATCATGAAATTAGTTGTAGTTCGTTAATTTCAGTACCGATTGGCTGATTTTTGGTTCGAATCGGTTCTTATTTGGTTTAATTTCGCAAATCCTCCCTTCGCGTATCTCTATTCTGTCGAAGCTATAGTTACAATTTTGCCATTTTCAACGGGTTCTTTAGAGGTTGTTCGTCACTTGAAACTGGGTTGTATCCTGAGCTGGGTACGGACGGCATAACCTTATCTCTCTCCTCTGATCAGTCGTGCCCTGTTCTCAGTTTTGGGTGTTTTTTTTTTTTTTTGTTCACTTTGAAATCCCTCTCCCCTTTCTTGGTTTTCTAATTCGGGTTTAGATAATGATGCTTGGGGGATGTGTTGATTTCTGCCATTAATGGTGTGTTCGATTTGAGCAAAGCTTGGCTAAGCAATGAAGCTCTATTCACCACTTCCCCTTCCTTATTTCATCTTGTATGTCATAGGGTTGAGGCTTTTGCTTTATCATCTGAGCTGAGCTTTGACATACACAAATATCAATGGTTTTGTGTTGATGAGTTTATCAATTAGGTTGAATTGGTTGAGTTTTGGTTTTACTCATTTGATTTTTAGTTGTTTTGGGAAGTTGGTCATGGAATTCATTTAAGTAGCAAGTGTGATTTTACTTTAGTTAGTTTTATTTAATTATTTCTTGTTTAATGCATTTAGTTTCTTTGATGTTTACTTTTCATATGCTTCTAATGTTATTCATTTCACGTTTAGTGTTATTCAAATGATCTAGTTCAAACCATAGGGAATTTAGTCATTTATAGCTTAATTAAATGTATTCATGCCTTGTGTTTAGGTTAGTATGGTTAATTCTACCTATTTTAGGATAGTTTAATTCTATTTAGAATAATTTAGTTTATCATGGCCTTAATTTCATCCTCGTCCCTGGGAAAACGACCCTCAAGCATTATGGCGAAAGTCGTACACTTGCGGGCGGCATATATTTTATATTTAAAAATATAGTACAAGTTTTTGGTACCATTGCCGAGAACAACGACATGAGATTAGGTCGCATTTTCTTTTTCCTAGCTACTTTATTATTAATTGCATATATCTTGTGATACTTTGTTTGTTTCATTATTAGTAGTGACTTAATTTAGTTTATTTCTAGAAAAAAATCTTAAAAGACAAAAAAAATTAGAAAAGTCAAAAATTGAAAAAAAAATTGAAAAGCTTGAAAATGACTAAAAATTTGAAAAACAAATTTGAAAATTTTTAAAAAACAAATCACAATTTGCTATTTCCCCCAGTTTTGAGTAGATAGAATGAACTTCGTGCTCAATGTGTTGATAATTGTTTTTGAGAAATGAAAAATTTGGCGGGTAATCTTTGAGGGTCTTAATGATGAATATTAGGATAATTTTGAGACTCTGTGTCCCGAGGGTTTGGGATATTTGTTCACTAGGACTCTATATGAAGTCTGAGATTTCTTTTAGTATTTAGCACATGAGACTTGGGAGTATGACAATGCTAGAGAGACCCTTAGCCACCCCATTCCCGGCCCTTTTATAATGTATGCAACATCTCTAGATCAGGGTCATTTTGATGGTATATCTTATGGGCACCCTCATACTCCATGTGCTCCTCTTTTATATGATTATTGTGATTCCTTTTATCACGATGTTAATACCTGTCCATTACTTGGTAGATCAGACAGATTAGAGGCATTAGCTGTCTTAAATAGGGAGCTTTACCTGTGTACTCTACTCAAGACTAACCTTAGTTTAGGCTTTCCTACACTTGAGGTTAGGGCTTGTGAGGACTTTGATGTTAGAAGTGAGACACCTATTCCTTTAGATTTTCATAATGATACATATTGTGATGACCTCAAGGAAGCGAGTGATGCATCATCTCTTTTAGCAGTTGCACCTTACCTAGAGTTTAGCACAATTAGTGACACCCTTGAGTGTAGTTTGACCATTCATGATTCATCTCTTCCTCTAGTCCCTCTTGGAGAGTATCAGGATGGAGATGGATTTGAAACTAAGACTAGTTCTAATGATCAGTGTGACATATTAGTTGAGTCAGAGGATAAATGCACCAAGGAGCATTTTCTTGATGAGCCTTTTGATGTAGAGTTTAGTGAGGTTTCGCCTCACATGGAGCTTGATGGTCCCATTTCTGATGAGTCTTCCCTTGATTTAGCCCCTCCCTCTACCATTGCACCGCTTTCTTCTCCCCTCCCTATTTTTCTTCCTTCTCTAAACCCTCCCGAGTCTACTTTTGTAGAGTCTGAGGCTTTTGTACTTGGCAATCCTTATTTAGATGAGACACTTGATGATAGTGACATAGAGAGACTCGGGGATCACCTTGAGGTGAAAGACTTGACTTTAAGCCATCCTATGAGCTTTGATTTTCACATTTCATTTGATTGGCCTTGCCTTAGTCCTCTCGCTTCCGCTTTCAATAATGTTAGATTTCATTTCAATCATTCATATCACCCTCAATGGTTTATGCATTCACATAACCATATCTTTGTAAACCATTAATTAGTGCATTGGGTATTACATATACACATCTCTCTTTTGATTGGGCTGAGAGCTTTAATAAGCTCAAGAGAACCTTGAGTTGCATTCCATTTATGCACTTTGTTTGGGTGACACCTCTTATTTCTGACTACTTTCATTTTTATGTGGATTGTGCCTATTTGTTCGACAAGTTGCTTTGAGCCTTGGTTGGTTATGATGAGGTAGCAGCTTATGAGCTGAGATAGAGTGGCGGATGCTAGATGGCCCTCCTTGACATCATCTGAGTGATGCATTAATTTGGCTGCAATCAATATCCAACCTGGTATGATCGTTCCACTCGTTCCACATTCTCATTTTTTCTGTTCTTTTTTTTTTTTTGTACAAAGTTGTGGTTTTAGGATTGTAAATTGTGTGGGTGATCGACCTTGAGGAGAAATTTTGGCTTTGTTAAGCCGAGTTGACTATGATCACCCTTGGTAGTGTTATGTGTTTTTGCTATTGGTAGTGTATTTTGTTTTGTGAAGATTTGTTAGTTGTGGATATCTAGGATTGTGATTATGTTATGGGTGTTTTGTTTGATTTTTATTTAGTAGCTTCTTGTTTCCTTTGGTTATTCTTGTTTTTTTAGTTGGTTTTAGTTGTGTGTCTTGTTTCTTGGTTTTTGTAAGTCCTTGTTCTTCTTTGTTTTTGTTTTTGTTTAATATTTTGCTTTTCTTTTCATCTCTTTACTGGTTTTGTTTTTGTTTTATATTTTGTTTTTCTTTTCTTTTCTTTTGTTTAAGGTTTTCTATTGTTTTATAGTTCCTTAGTTTTGTTTTGTTTTGTTTTGGTGGTTTGATTTTGTTTTTGTTTTATAGTTTGTTTTTACTTTTGTTTTCTTCTGTGATTTTGATTTGGCAATTTTGATTTTGGTTTCGTTTTTGATATCGGTGGTGTTCTAGTTCGCACACACTTGGGAATTAGTGTCGGTTTTCTAGCTGTATAACTTATGTACTTGCTTTTTGGGGCCTTAGTTCCCATATTGAGCACATTGTGCAGTTTTGGTGTGGGGGTGAGGTGTCCATTTGTGTATATTTTCCAAAAATTTTGAAATTTTTTTTATTTTTCTTTGAAGATTTGTGTGCTTTCTTAGGTGGTTTTGATCCCACTTAGTTAGGTCATTGAGTTATATGTAAATGGAGTTTGCATAGTGAGATGTCTAGTTGACGATATAGATTCGATTTTGCATAATAATCTCGTCTCATTTGAGTGATTTTGTGCTACCATGCTCACTTTATTATCAATTCTTAGAGTCTTGTTATTAAGTTAGCATGTGAACTTTTTGTCAGTCGAAATTGCCTTTTAAGCTCCTAAAAAATGCGAAAAAAAGTAAAAAAGTGAACAATGTAAAAAGTGAATAAAAATCTGGGCACCAGTGTTCAAAGCCACTTCTTTATTTCATCTCTTTAATTAGCCTAAATATATGCTATTTTAACTTGATTATACATATGTTTGGGCAATGAAATAATTGCTTTGCACATTTTAATAAAATCCCTATTTAGGGATGGCCTAAATCTTTGTGAGTCAAGTGACTTTTATTCTTGAAAAAAGAAAAAACGAAAAAGGGAGCAAAGAAGGTAAGCGGGTAAGGAAACGTGGATCATGTCAATGTTCGCAACTTAATTTATAAGGATTGCAATCTCCTTTGACATCTTCATTCTCGTCATCTATAATAAATTCTTCTCCTTGAAGATCGCTAAAACTAATTAAGCTACTTCCTATTATGCAACTAGTTTCTTCATAGTCACTTTCTTCATATTTATCTTCTAGTACAATCTCACCAATTCTTTTATTGTTTTTCAAGGCTAAATATGGTACTTCTTCCTTGCTAAGCTCAAAATAATCTAGACTACCTAAAGTTTTAATAAGCTTGTTATTTTTCCTATTTTTGTATTCGTTTGCATAATGATCCACTTCTCTGCATGCCCAACACTTACAATTGTTATTCCTGGCAGGATAATAAGTAGCTTTTCTAAAAAATCTACATTTTTTAGGGCTTGGTTTGTTATAATATTTTCTTTTACATTTCTCTGCTCTCTACTTGTTAAAGTTCTTTTTCTTATAAAATTTCTTTTTCTTCTTCTCTCAGATTCCTTTCCTCATTAGTGAGGAGAATCCCAACAAGTTAGAAACTGCTTTTTCATTTTTATTTTGCTTTTAGAGATCTAGACATTGATCATCGATCCATTTTCTTAGATAAGAAATTCTTGTACCAACGGTATCAATGACATCTGCTTTCTTAAGCAATGCAATGTACTTTTCCTTGATTATGGAATTTGTCATAAACATACAAGGTTGGTTTCATTATGCTCAATTTTATAATAATATTGACTAAATTTAACAATATATTTCTCCAGATATCTCATATCCCAAGGCTCTGTGTTATTAACTTTTCTTTGCTATTCTCTAGCTTTTTCTTTAGAATCAAATTTAGCTCCGACAAACTCAGTTTTGATTTCCTTACATAAATGTTTGAACATTGCAGCTGGCATTTTTATCATTCTTAATGCATTTTTTACTGTCCTCATTTAATGAATCATACCAGTAAGTTACAGTACTAGAAAACTATGTTCAATATAATTTAGGAAATTTTCAAGAGTCCAAGTATTATTTAAGTTTAGGATACTATTCATACCTCTTTTTGAATGCCTAAATATTTCTTCTTTATTATGAACTACATCGATATTTGAAATCTATCATGTTTTGTTAATTTGGGTAAGGTCAATTTCTTCAAATGTCATAGGTTTTCTTGGGATAAACCCAAAGGAAATGTTAGTTATATGTTCTGTTGGAATGTATCTAGGTCTTATAAAATGGGTATTTCTTCTAGATGGTTGACTAAATTCTTCAAATTTGGGCACGACATTGTTAACTAGATTGGACTCGATTTTATCTATGTCAAGTTTTTCTCCAATCTCATTAATTTTGTCATCAAATTGCCCCTTTTTCATATTTTTTATCCACTTTCTTTCTAACTTTTTCGAAAGGAACAACATTAAGACTCCCTAGCTGAATTAGATTCATTTGCTGATATATTTCTTCTTCTAACTGGTCATTATTTGTCTTTTCATTATCATCAGATAGTCCATCTTATTTATCAACTAATGCACCCGTGATGTTGTTTAATTCATTTAGATTTTGTTCTTTATCAAACATATTCTGTAATTCTTTAAGATTATATTGCTTATATTTCATCATCTTCTTTTTTCTCTGCTTTTTAGGCAATTTTTTAGTTGATTTTTCTCCTATTTTTTTTTTAATTTTTATATCGTGCACAGAAAATAGATTTTTGCTTTTTAGGTTTTGAAAAGGCTATTTACAATGAAATGAAGTACCAATGCTTAAGTAGATATTCCACTATGTCTAAATTCGTTAACTAAAGGAACATAGATTACAGATAATTACTTCTTACTCTCATTAACTTCAGTCTTAATTTTTGTTAATTCAACTTTTAATTCTAAAATTATATTAGTGATATAGTTTAATTGAAGTCCTACTGAAGTGGTTCCTTCTAGTGAGTGAAAATATGTGAACAATGAGGAGCAGGGCAAGTAGGTGATGATTCAAGTATTAAATATAGTTAATTAACTTGATTAGTCATTAATTAGCTTAACTATCTTAATTATTTTACTCACATGGCTCTCACGCAAATGAAAGAGGGCCTCGAGTAATACTTATGAGAGAAACTACACATGCACAAAATTAAAATTTTTGAAAGTAAGTTTTTAAGGATTGGGGTTAAAAATACAAATATGAAAAGTTTACGGTGACATATGGCCCTTAAAATAGTTTTCACAAAGTATTGGACCTTTTAAATATATTCAAATAGCATAGTCCTCTAATTATGATTTCCACATAAAGTACGGTATCTGACTGTATAATTTTTACATAAAAGGCCTTTGAAAGTCAACTCAAGCACTTGTATAAGTAGAATGTAAGAGTCGCTATGCTGATTTCTTATATATGAGGTTCACAACAGATGTTCGTCTTCAAAAGAGTTTTTATATGGTTATCTAAGTCAATTCATCTGCCTTGTCTTATGCGCTTTGCCTTCAACACCTTAGTGGAGTGAGTAGACGCTTAAGGTGGATTTGAAAGTTCTATTTACTTATAAGGTTTTGGGTTTTGCTGTAAAGTTTGTGTGGTTTGTGCCACATGTATGTGGACCTCGTGTTCTATTGTTTCAGAGACTGTAGAATTTCAAGGATGAAATTCTTTAAAAGGAAGTAGTGTAATGATCGGAAAATTTCAATTAGAATTAATTATTAGGATAGTGTTTGTTTGGAAGGAAAATGGTTTCTCAAAAAATCATTTTCTGTGGAAAATATTTTTCCAAGGAAAATTGATGTTCATGTTACATTTCCTATTGTTTGGCACAAGATAAATTATTTTTTATGAAAAAGAGGAAAATGACAACTGAATTGTTTAGATGGCAAAAAATACCGACTGAATCATTGTACTACAGACAATTACTGACCAAATGAAGGAATTTTGAACTTAAAATTCACATTTGAGATTGTTTTTTAATACTTCCTTTCGAATAATCAAGTTTCAATCTAAACCATTAAAATTATTTTAGACACGAAAAACATCAACTGATTTGTTTAAGTGGCGAAAAATATCAATTAAAATTGTTGTGATGGAGAAAGATATTGACCAAATAAAGGAATGTCAGGCTGAAAATTTGGATTTAAGCGTATTTTAATCTTTCTTATCCTATAATCAAATTTTGATCGTAACTGTCAAAATTGTTGTAGTGGTGAGCAATATTGATTATACTATTTAAAGGGTGAACAAAGTCAATTGAATTGTCCTTGTGGAAAAAATTTGACCAAATGAAAGAATATCGAGTTCAAAATCTAAATTTGAGCCTATGTTAATATTTTTTATCCGATAATCAAGTTTCAATCCACGCAAACTTTTTTGGTAACGAATCAATTGAATTGTTTTAGTAGAAAAATATTGATTAAATTGTTGCAGTGGAGATAAATATCAATTAAATGAAAGAAATTTGAGCTCTATTTAGATTTGATTTTATTTTAATATTTTTCATCAGATAGTCAAGTTTCGATCCAAACTGTTGAAATCGAACTTTGCACCTAAATTTCAACTGAGTATATCGTCAAACAGTTAAATGAAAAAAAAAATCAACTTTCTATCTTCTCAAAAAGGAAATCATTTTCCTCCATTTGGAGGAAGATCATTTTTCTTGGAAATAGTTTTCAATCCTTTATTGGACCAAATAGCGGAAAATTAGAAAATGCTTTTCTAGGAAAATCCTTTCCCACGAACCAAACACTAGCTAAGATTAAAAATTTTATTAGCCATGCTTTATTATATCAGCTATGTTAGTCTAAATTTCATGTCAGTTATATATACTAATATATGTGAGTTAATTTTCGTGATTTTCTTGATACATTACATGATTGCTCGGAATTAGGAAGTTCAGTCAAAATTAGCCGATTGTGTAATTCCATGGAGTTAGTTAGATCAGTTGGACTAGTCTTGTACTTGATGTGGAAAGAAGTAGAGCAATCTATTATATTAGGTCCGACCCATTTTGTGGAAGTAAGCTAGAAAAAAAAAAATTAGGATGGTTGAAGCCCTACTTCTTTTCACGCGAAAAGAAAGGCACCTTACTTCTACCCCTTCGCTTCTCTTTCTCCACCAGCTTGATGAGCAAGAGCGAGAGAGATGGAGAGCATGAGAGAGAGAGAGAGAGAGAGAGAGAGAGAGAGAGAGAGAATGAGGGAGTAGCCGTGGAGCCCTGGTCAGTCCTTGACTGGCTGGGTAGGGGAGGGTTGGTGCCCTTTTTGCCGAAAGCTCAGGCACACAGCGGAAAAAGAGGGAAAAATAGGCAAGGGTATCGATTTTGTGCCGTGCTAGGTGTGGGAACACTAGTAGCAGTTGATGGATGATGGTAGGCTTGTGGCGGCAAGCTGAAGGGCTAGAAAGCAGAAATAGCATGTAATTTTTCCTGGGATGATGCGAAGTTGTTTGGAGCTAAACGGAGACGGAGTCAGGATTCAAAATAAGGAGGGCGAGATTAATAATATACAAATTTATCTAAAGTCAATAAATTTAACACAAATAAACAAACAACAATCAATTAATTATCCCAATTCTAATTTTTAAATTCTCAATCAAGAAAGGCAAAACCTAATTTTTCAATTGATGAGTGAATCTCTAAATTAACCACTTATTCAACACTGATTCAATAAAAATTAGTGAACTAAACATAAACAAGGAAGCAATTACAAATAAAATTAGTCCAACCTTAAATCTTCAACCAAGAACAACCAAGAAGACAACTAGGTTAAAATCCTCATTTTTCAATTCATGAATCATGAGTAATTCATTAAGTTAATCAATTATTTAATATAAATCTAATTAAAATTAGTAAAATAAACATAATTATTTACAAAATAACAAAATTAAAAATAAAAATTGAGAATTTTTGGAAGTTACCTCAAATTAGAATTTGGGACTTAGGAATTAGGAGGAGAGTTAACGAGAAGAGGAGGCGGCTGCCGGCACAAATGGCGGCACTAGTGACAGGCCTGGCGGCTGGCGGCTGGCGGCATCGGCCGGTCGACGACTGGGCTAGACAGACTGCAGAGAGTGAGAGAGAGAGTTCGTAGGCGGTGGGCTGGGCAGAGAGAGAGAGAGAGAGCATCTGAGGAGAAAAGCAAAGTAACACTAGAGAGTCGCGAGGCAGAAATTAGGAAAAATGAATGGGTAAAACTCAAAAAAAAAAACAGACAAGGCACCACAGAAGGAGGGTGATGAGAGTCGAACCCGTGACCCCCTGAAACAAATAAAAAACAGCCAACCATCCTACCAGGCACACATTTGCAAAATGCATATGAACTACTTAATATATATCTATTTTGTTTATCCACAAAAAATCACAAATTTAATTTTTTCCCCAAAAAGGTGGGGGGTCAATTGACCCCCCTTGCTCCAATGTAGCTCCGCCCATGGAGCTATGCCTGTAAATCCACCTTGGTTGAGAAGAGAAGCGGTAGTATCAAAAAGTGCAAAGAATCCAACAAGCTACCTTAATCCATAGCCAATTTCATTCTTGATTGCTTCCAACTCATGCTAAAGTACTAGTAATTTAAGGCCTGATGTTGTTTTGTTGTTTAGAAACCATGAGTTGTGAATTAGGGTAACACTTGTGAGCTTTTCGGAATGAAATGCTTAGATGAATTGGGTCTATATGCGAGATGAATTGCACTGAAATAGAACTTGGGTGTGATTATTGTGACAGATTATTGTTCGAGGTGATTTTTGGGTCGTTGTTGGTGATGGACGGAGACCAGGAATTTGACTTTGTGATTCTCATGTTGTTGTCTTGTTTGCCATGATTGACATGCCAAAATATGATGCCTGTGCTAGAGTTGCTCAATTTAGGAAGGGGAGACAGTAGACGTGAGTCGTCAGCCCAACGTAGTGGTATCCCAAGCATTAGCAAGAATCCATCCACAAATGTACATCTCTGTCATGCGCCGCAGCCAAACCACTGTTCCAGCTCTATCCCCTCTGTTTACGTTGTGATGGGTTGCAGTGTGAAAAGTTACTACTAGGTGCTAAGTTGCTGATCTCGGTTGGTTAAATAAATAAATTAAGGATTTGTTGCTGTCCTGCTCAGTTAAAGATTCCAAAAAATATGATTTTGTGTGAACTATGAACTTGAGCATCCTTGAATTGTTATTGAGCGCTATTAAAAGAGTCTTGGACGGTCGTTGTAAAGCAGTCAACGCTTGAATTAAACTGGCAAAGGCGCTTGGACAAAGAATGGCGCCTGCACCTATTCTATATGAAACCAAGTAGGAGAACTAGTTAAACATAGTTTAATACTTATGTTAATGCTTTTGGGTGAACTTCATGGTGTACTTTTGATGGAACACGCGTTAAGTTGTTTTAATAATGCAATTTTATGTGAGCCCTTTAGTGAACAGCAGTTGTTGCCAGTAATATATTTGGATATGAATAGATTAAACTAAGGTGAAGCGTATATACATGAACTGGGGATTTGGGCGTGCCCAAATTAGAGATTGAAGTGACTGAATCAGATATGAAGGGTTAACTTGGTTCAATTAACTCTTGAAATGGTTTGGTTCAAACCATTTTGAACTAGAGTTAAAATGGCATTTGGATGTGTTTGAAACTATGTATAAAACCATTCATTTGACAAAAATATTAGCTTGGTTTATTGAATCAAGTTGAAGTAACTTCAAATGTAGTTTAAACTATGATTGAGGTATTCAAAACTAGTCCAAATGTGCATCTTTCGTGAATCATGTTTTAAGGGTAAGCAAGCTTCAGTGACTTGCTTGTTAATCTTAACCAAATCAAGTTTTTGGAATTGTTAACATGCCTTTTAATGCTTTCAATTGATCAAAAGGGTGCACTTGATAAAAGCATGATTTTATAGCCTTCAATGGGTCCATCGCTGCCAGTTTCCCTACAACCAAGGCTTACTACTACTACAAAAACTTTTGCTAGCAAGCATGATCTATTCTTACATTGTTGAAAGCGAACTTGCACTTGCAACATTTTAGGCTAAAAGGACAGCGTTATTTATAAAGAATTTGATTTATGGAGTACACTTGGATAATGTAGAGACCCTAGTTGAGTGTACCTTAATGAGAATTGGAGTTCGTTGACTTCAAGAGGCCCTAGGGATACCATAAGTCATGAGTTGTATTACTCTCTTAAAAAGGACAATAATTTATGAATTTAATGCCTTGAAAGAGACATTTCTTATTATGAGCTCAGAGTTTACTATAAGCTATGTTTTAAATGATCGAGAAAAAGTGTGCGAGCAATCCGAAAGGATTTCAGATAAACCACAGCAGCATTCTTTATATGAAATACGTTTACTTTGATTCGGTGTGATTTAAATTAAAGTTTTAAATACCTGTTATTTACTATGACCACTCTTATGTCGTAAGGGAGCTAAGTCAGTAACTTAAATAAGACCCACAATCTTTTAGTTTTAAACACATGCTTAAATGACTTACTTTCCTGTTCTTGGATGCTGTTAGAGACCAATTAGGTACTACTGGCCCATGCTTGCTCAATTTGCTTTTATTAACTAAAAATTCTATATCAATGCTTTTTATTGTATTATATGCAATTAGGGGCGGGCAACGGGCCGAGTGCCAATCTAGTCAAGCGGGCCGACTTGTTTAAAATAGGCTCAATAAAGAGTCAGGTCAATAATGAACCAGATTAATTGTGGGCCAACCCATTAAAATATATTAATGGGTTGAATCGGGTCGGATTGGCCGCTAATGGCCCATTTAGTAACCCATTACTTTTTCAATGCACTTGCCACATTAATTTATATGTTACAATTAGTAAAATCATTACCAAATCTTTATACATAACAATAACAATTATATAGAATTTTTTATGCAGTTTTGTTCCATTTTAAAACTGGCAAAGAGCGGGTTACCCAAGGGCTAACCCGATTAGACTCACTTGTTTAGATAAAAAGCACGACAAGAGCCCAATTTATAAAAGATCGATCATCATCCAACCTCACCCAATTCGTAAACAAGCCGACCATGACTCAACTTGATCGGTCCATTACCCATCCCTATATACAACTAGTTTGATTTTTTTGGAATTTAAATTATACACTGAGCTTATGATAGCTCAGCCCCTCTCTTTTTCCCTCTTTCCCTAGGCCTAAATCTTCTAGAAAGTTGCGCAAAAATTCTCCACCTATGAAAATTAAGTGGGTTTCTATTAGATGCTCTATCAGTTGATTGCAAAAGGATTTCTTGTATGTTTAGCTCAGTACAGGAGTCAAATTGTGCATTGTGGTTGATTATAAGCTCTTTGAGCACATGAAAGTTTAATGTTTTAGTTCATGTCTTATATGCTGTCAATTTGTCGCTCTGAATAGCAGTGTGACCAAACACGACCTGTTAGTTTGGGCAGGCAGGTTAAATACGGATGTATTTCGGGTTTGGATAAAATACGAGTTAGGTGTATTTCGGGTTTGGGCAAAATACAGGTAGGTGTATTTCGTGGTTTTGGGTCAACCCAACGGGTTTGGAGCATCTTTTTAGTAAGTTATTTTTCTTTTGTCAAAATCAAAATCTTTCCAATATTTATTACTTAAAATTATCTATATTTAACGAATAAGCATTCTAATTGTAATTTCTTAAAAATATTCAATCTTTTCAATATAATATATCAACGTCATGTACTGGTGGATAATGAGTTACATTTGAGTGAGTTGGTCCGTATATTAAAATATTAATAATAGGATGGGTTATTCATGGGCCGGTCCATCTAAAGCATGATAATGAGTTGGAGCGTTCGACTTATTAATAACTGATTTAATAATTCCATAATTTGTTAATTAACTTACTATTTCCTAATCATGCATGCTTTATTAATTAGACGATTCTAACACGAACACAAGTTGGTCAATTACCCAACAGTGATATCAAGTTCAAAACCAATTAGAATGAAGCTAAATGAAAAAATATTATAGGCACACAAGATATTACGCCTATTTATTAATTATAACATCAAAATTTTAGATTATTCTAGAGTAATATTATTTAAAATGCGATAAAACGTATTCATTTCATTAAGAATACAATGGTACTACTTGAACATTTGTAATATTTTCTAAATTGATTTTCTTAAGGCTAGATATTTTATGCCCGTTTCTAAATTATTCCATTTATAAGTTGCAATGACTTTATTTTATGGGAATGAATTTGGAAAAGAGTGAGTACCAACATTTAATTTGTGAAGGGAAGCAATAGTTGTATACCGTCTCTCTAAACAATTCATTATAATAAAAAACTATTATTGTTTAGAAGGCAAAATTAAAGAAAAACAAAAAACAACGATAAAATATTCGGGTTGAGCAGGTGGTTCAGGATGGGTTTGACGGAAAACTTTACGGGTTTTTAGGTTCGCTTAATTTCGATTTGTGGTCGAGAAAATCGTGTTCAAAATCTAAAACTTTCGGGTAGGTTTGAAGTTGAACTGTTTTGTGTTGCAAACCGAGCGCTTCGAGCGTGTGACTCATCAAGTGCGATGTCTCATTTCTGTCTCTTATTTAATTTCACATCTAGTGCTTCCTGAAATGGTCCGAGTAGAGTTCCGTTCTCCTACGTGTAGCCATCAAGTGTACTTGGAATTTTCTTCGCATTTTTTTACATTTACATTTATAGGCACCAGTATTAGGCCATAAGCCCGGAGCAATGGTCAATTTCGACAACACTCAATCTCTTTCATTCAAAAATATTAAGAAATCACTGAACATCTAGCTCAAGGATAGCGGCGTTAGATTATGCTATATATATATATATATATATATATATATATATATATATATATATATATACACACACACACACACATAAGTAGACATATATATACATGAATACATATACATATATATAAAAAGATATATATATAAATACACACACATACATAATATATACATATATACACATATATAAGTACATATATATATACATATATATAAACATGCACATATATCTACGTACACACCCACACACACGCGCGTGTGTGTGCATATACATATATAGATATAGATATACGCATACAAAAATCTATGTATATACATGTACATACATATATATATATATATATAT
>JAKOGI010004453.1:0-26170 GCA_029747015.1 Carnegiea gigantea
ATATATATATAGATATTATATACATACATACACATATGTGTTGTGTGTGGTGTGTGTGTATATATATATATATTTTATTTATGTACATATATATATATATATATATCTATATATATAATAAATGTACATATTATATATATATATATATATATATATATATCTATATATATATATATATATATATATATATATAATATATATATATATATATATATAGGTACATATCTGTATGACTGCATATAAAATTGAGCGATCTTATATGCTTATGCTAGGTATCATATTATTAATGGCTAGAATTTATTAAATTGTACGTTCTTTTAGTTTTTTTTCCCTCACACGCAATTTATTTTGCAAAACTGTTTACTATACTTTTTATATTCTTCCTAATAAGGTACTTATAGATGTTATTGATTACTACACTTATTAATGGATTAATAAGATTTTTAATGTATATACATCATCATAGAATTTATAAGGTTTAGAAGACAAAGTATATGTAAACATGTATTTTGACAAATGCAAAGACAACACATACATGTAACCTAAACAATCCATAAATTTTTAAATCAATTACTAAAATGAATTGAAATAATGGTTTTTCTTTAAAAAAATTGAATTTAAATAGTAAAAAGATATGTATGATTAATTTTTGATATAAGTATTTAATACTATACCAATTTGTAAATTGTTGTAATTAGCATTTGTAGTATGATCACGCATTCTTCATGTAAATGAGAATATGTACAGTTTAAATGAGAATATGTAAATTAACTACTAGAGTTAAATTGCTAAAAAATGGAAATTTTAAAATAGATTGATCAATCTATTTTAAAATTTGCATTTTCTAGCAATTTAACTCTAATAGTTAATTTTTAAAAAAAATGAGTTTAACTCAACCTTTGCTAATCTAGGTACAACTCCCGGAGCTGGATCTCAAATTCTGGAGGATGGAAAGTTTGAGCAAAATTGGAAGTATGCTGGGCATTCCAATCAAAACTGATAAAACTACCAAAGAGAAAGCAGCCTTAAGCTATGCCAGATTGCTGATAGAAATGCCAGTGTCAGGTCCTTTCTCGGATTGCATAGACTTCATATTTGATGGTGACAAAGTGGTTAGACAATTTGTCAAGTATGAATGGAAGCCTACCAAGTGCACACACTGTTTGATGTTTGGTCATGAGGAGCAGAACTGTACAAAGAAACAAAGGATATACCCTTGGTGTGTTATGGGGGACTTCAACTCAGTTTTACACCCTGGGGAGAGGACGGGAGGGGATGAAATCCAATCAGCTGAAATCACTTATTTCAGTCAATGTCTGAAGGACTGTGATCTATATGAGATAAACACTACTGGGGTGTTTTTCACATGGACAAACAAGACTGTTTGGTCTAAGATTGATAGAGTACTGGTGAACAGTATCTAACATCAGGGTTTGGGCTACACACATGTGCAGAGCTTGACTAAAGGGTTATCTGATTATGCACTACTGAAAATAAACTTCCCTTCATGTCTAAAGAGAAGGCAAGTCTTCAGGTTCTATGAGATGTGGACGTTTGACCCCTTGTTTAAAAATCTAGTTACTCAGCATTGGGCGAAACAGCCACCAAACAACAAGTTACACAACTTGTGTATTACCCTTAAGAAGTTTCAGACCCCCTTAAGCAAGATGCATAAACACAAATATCCAGACCTTCAAGAGCAGCATTTAAAAGCTAGAGAGGCCTTAGAAGAAATCCAAAAACAGCTACATGGTAACCCCCTGAACATTCAGTTTCAAGAGAATGAACAGGAGGCCAGGCATAGTACATGAAGATTCTGCATTCATCCCTCTCCCTGGTGAAATAGTAAAGCAAACAACAATGGTTAAACCTTAGGGACCATTACACCAAGGTATTCTTTACACAAATGAAACAAAGATAACTTCAGTCTTATGTATATACCATCAGAGATGAACAGGGAAGAGTAGTGGAAGGTTTTGAGGAGGTGGCAAAGGTGATCACTACTTACTACCAGAAGCTATTAGGTGTCCAGCAGATTGAGAGAGACAGTTTGAACTGAACAGTTATGGAGTTAGGGCCTGTGCCATCAGTGGAACAATAATCCTCTCTTTTGGCCCCCTTCTCCGCAAAGGAAATCAAGGATGCTATATGGTTCATAACCCCAACAAAGTCCCTAGGCCCTGATGGTTACAGTAGTAGTTTTTACAAAGCTGGCTGGGCAGATATTGGACCCCATGTAGTAGAGGCAATCCAAGAGTTCTTCCAATCAGGTCAAATGCTAAGGGGATGCAATGCCACTAGGCCGGTTTTGATTCCCAAGGTGCTACACCCAACCACTGCAAGTGATTTTCCATCCATATCATATTGCAATGTCTTATACAAAGGTATTTCCAAACTGTTATATAGTAGACTGAAACAAGTACTTCTTAGCTTAATAAGCTCTAACCAAGGTGCTTTTGTGAATAAGAGGAAACTCCTCTTTAATGTGTTGTTATGCCAAGAAATAGCTAGAGGGTATTTAAGGAAACACATCTCCTCAAGATGCATGATGAAGATAGATTTGAAAAAGGCCTATTACTCAGTTTTTTGGGAAGTGGTAAGGAAAGTCCTTAAATGCTTAAAATTTTTAAATATGTTCATTGACTGGATTATGGCTTGCATATCCACAACTACACTCACCATTCAACTAAATGGGGGAGATGATGGACACTTCCAAGGTATGAGGGGTTTAAGACAAGGGGATCCCTTATCCCCCCTCTTATTTGTGCTAGTAATGGAGTATCTTTCAAGGCTATTTCAGGAAGCAAGCAACCAACTAGGGTTTAAGTTTCATCCGCAATGTAAGGATAATAGATTAGTGCATTTGATGTTTGTTGATGATCTGATTGCCTTTAGTGCAGCTGATACTAATACAGTTCAAAGGCTCATGACAGCTTTTCACAGTTTCTCTAAAAGTTCTGGCTTATCAGCAAACAGGGAGAAATCCCAGACTATAGTAGGGGGCTGTAACTCCATACAGAGGCAAAGTCTATTAATAGGAACTGGGTACGAGGAAGGGACCCTGCCCTTCAGGTACCTTAGGGTCCCTATCTCAGCTAACACATTGAGCAAACTGGAAAATAGCATGCTAGTGGAAAAAATAACCAAGAGGATCAAAGTATAGCCAACAAAAACCACCTCTTACAAAGGGAGGGTTACTTTAATAAATAGTGTACTGATGGGGATCTTCAGCTTTTGGGCCAATATTTTTATTATCCCATAAGGAGTGATAAAGGAGGTAGAAAAGTTATGCAGAAACTACCTTTGGGGGGTGATGACACATACAAAAAAGTACCTTTTGTAGCGTTGGATGAGGTATGCAAGCCAAAGAAATATGGTGGATTGGGGCTTAAAAACATGGAAGCTTGGAATCAAGCATATATTACAAAATTAGTATGGGCTGTAGCTAAAAAGAAGGAGGTCCTTTGGGTGAAATGGGTTCATGAGAGATATATAAGAGGGGGATCTTAGTGGGATTACACCCCTTAGTATGATGTTTGCTGGTATTGGAACAAACTGTGCAGAACTAAAGAGACCTTTCAATAGGGCAGCACAACAAGTATCAGGTGGCAGTGGGATGGGGGCAGAGATAGAGAATATACTATCCAACAAGGGTATAACTGGTATGCACCTAACCGGGAGAGGTATAGATGGACCAAGCTGGTCTGGTCTAACTTGAATATCCCTAGGCACACATTTACAGCCTGGGTAACGATGAGGCATAAACTACCAGTATGCAGTAACCTGGCAAAACACTTAGAGATACAAGCATAGTGTCAGCAGTGTCAACAAGCAGAAGAGACTCATGCACACTTATTCTACCATTATGTAAAAGCAAGGGAGGTATGGGCTGAAATGAGCAATTGGCTAGGTCTGAAAACAAAATCCAATTGGCAGGATTGGTTACATTACCTACTGTAATTGAAAATCCAGAGAACCAAAAAGAAGATTGTTTATGCTATGGCCACAGCAGTTATACACCAGCTATGGTGGGCTCAAAACTAGTTCATATTTTTAGAAGAAGAACCTGAGTGCAGACTATATTATCAAGATAGTGAAAGAGCAGCTATTTCAAAGAGTGTTGTACATACCATAGGGAAATCACACATACACCAAGTATATAGATAGCCTGCTTGGATAGAAATGTCAACACATAGGGACGTAATTCCATGTTTTGGTCAGTGGAAGTGGATACACTTTCTTTCAAATATATATATATATATATATATATATATCTATATATATATATATTCATATATATTATATGATATATATATATATATACATATATACTAATATATATATGTACATATATTATTACATATAATATATATCTATAATATATATAATATATTACACATTCTATATGTAAAATCTATATACATATATATATATATATATATATATATATATATATATATATATGTATATATGATATATGTACAATATATGCTACATATTGTTGTAATGTACATATATATTATATATATACCATATATATTATATATATTATATGTACATATATGTATATTGATGAACCTCTATTTTGTCCCATTTTTAGCCCCTATTTGACTAATTTTCTCCCGTATTTTCACGTTCGATCGTGTTAAGGAAGGGTCAAATCGGTCTCCTTTAGCATACTTTTTACTCATACAGCATCTTTCGATATTTTCAGGGATTTTATCAAAGAAATGGAAAGATGAACGACATTTAGCAGAAAGGAGTGCCAAGGAGGTGAGTTTAAAGCCGTGAAAAAGCATTGCACGGAAGTCCCATGGGATTGAACACACGTAGCACAGCCGAGCCACTAAAACCGGCACAAGAGGCCGAGGCAGCCAAGTGGCACGGCCAGTGGCACACCCGTGCCACTTGTGCGGTTTTGGGTGGTTTCTGCCAGAGTTCTGGCACGGTGCCACCGTGCCACCCTCTTTTCGCATCGCGACTTAAATTTTCCTTCGGGGTTATTTTGGCTCTCATGGAGTTTTCATTCAGTTCCCTCTTCCTAGACGTTTTGTTGGGCGATTTTTAGGTTTTACTAGAGAATTTTATTTTCACTTTTGATTTCGCTATTGGATTGAAGTTTATGCTACCTTTAATTCATTTGATTAATTCCAGGTTCTTTTCTCTCAATTCTCTCTCCTCTCTTGTTCTTGATTGTTTTGAGGTTTGTTATAGTTATTGAATTGAATGTTATGGTTGTTGTTGAAAAGATGGTTGTAGGCTAAATCCTCCAACTTAGGCTGGGATTAACACCGAATATGTATGGTTGAATCATGAATTGGCCCAAATCTCCACTTTCCCTTTGTTTTGTAATTGCGAATTCTACTATGCATGCTACATGCTCGATGAAATGCTCAAAAGAGCATTCATCCTCCTTATTAAGGTTTAGGGGAGCGTAGAGAGACGAAATCTTTACCTAGTATGACTTAGTAGAAGATTAGGGTTCTAATATGAAAATAACTAAGATCCTAATTGGGATTTAAGATTGTAAACCCTGTAATCCTTCAACTTTTACTCCCATGAGAATAGGCGATTATAGTTCTAGGATTAGTCTTCGACCCTTGAGAGAGGGAGGAGATGGACTTAATTGACAATCTATCCATTCGTGATGCATGCTTGGGAATGTTTGATAGGGCTAGTAACTGATTCACTAGTATAATCGTGCTGTTAATTCCAACCTAGGTGTTTACTCTTCTGCTGTTCGGTTCACCCTTTTAGTTATCATCATTCTCCTAGCTTAATTCCAAAACTCCAATTGTCATCGTCTAGCTTGAGTAGTTAAATTAGCTCTAGTAGTTGGAAGCAAGTTCCTCGTGGACACGACCCATACTTGCCTGTTGCTGGCTACAGCTACGCCGTACACTTGCGGTATTTTTAACTCAACATATATATAATATATATATATAATATATGATATAATATGTATATATATATTGTTGTATGTACATATATATTTTTTATATACACATATATTTATATATTTGTCATATATATGTACTACATATATAATATAATATCTATATATATATATTATATTAATAATATTTTACATATTAAATATATATGTATATATATATATATATAGATATCATATATATATATATATATATATATATATATATATATATCTATAATATATATATATTATATAATTCCATATATATATATATATATATGTATATAGTACATATATATTATATATATAATATTAATTATATATATAATATATATATATATATATCTATATACATATACACACACACACACACACATATACATATATACATATATGTATATGTGTGTGTGTGTGTGTGTGTGTGTGTGTGTGTGTATGCATATATGTATATATAGTAGTAAAATCATAGTGCTCGCTGTACATTTGCTTCCTACTATCACTGCTTGAAAACCTTCATCCTCCACATTGGTATTTTGATGAAATTGTTTTATTTAATATTTTGTGAAAGGAATATTGGACGATGATATACTGTACTTTAGATGTGTTGGACAATAATACTCCCAACTTTGAACTTGAACGTCGATGCACCATATTATTGACATGTTTACTGTTTATATACGAAGACAGAGTTTGAATGTGTTTTTATCAATATAATTCAATAATTTCACAATGGTTTGCAATTGCATATGTCTAAAATTCAAGAATTTTCAAGTGTATGCAATGACATATATTGAATATACATTTATATCACCAACTAAAACACCTTCAAAATCGTTCATAGTATAACACAGTAAATAGGCCCATAGTGTGGTGCACGAACGTACAAGTCCAAAGTTTGGAGTATTATTGTCCAATACTCCCAAAGTACATATATTATCGTCCAATATCCCTATGTAAAATTGACACATATTGATGGTTTTTAACAAGGTTTTAGGTAGAATGATGAATGAACCATGGTTCTTATGGCATTGTTGCGACACATATGTCATTTTTACAATTGTTTAGGTGCTAGTTTTCCCTTAAACATAAGAAATTTTTACTGTTTATACTACCAAAATTTGACTTATATTGTTGCCATTCTTGTAGGGATTATCGGATGATCTTCTGTTATCACTTGAGGGGTGATGTTGTAGATAATGAAATTGAAAATGAATCTGAATTTGAAGACAATGTTGGGAAAGGTGATGGGGAAGAAGGTGAAGGTCATGATAATGACTATGAAGATCAAGAGAATGATATAATATGACTCTTTCATCATGTGGATGACTTGTGTTAGGTCCTTTTTTATGAAGTGTTCTTCAAGTACTTGCTACTGTAGAACTTCAAGTGGCTATGACTTTTAATGAAAGAATTATGTATTTTTGCTTATGACTTCAAGTGACTACTTTAGGACTTTAAGTGGCTATGACTTTTATTAAGTGTTCAAATTTATGTATTTTTGGCTTTGACTTTTAATGAAGCGAATTATGCTCTATTTTAGGTGTGTTGTATATATTATGGCAGAAATATTTACATAGAGGTTTCAAGTGGAAAATATTCTTTATTGCAATAATATAGATTGCTACCAATAATAGGTAGCTAGATTTGTTGCTAATGTTGGTTGGCGGCATGATAACTATTACCAACAAAAACCCTATGTTGGTGGAACCTTTAGTGTAGAAGTTTTATCATCCACAAACAATAACGGTTGGTAAATTGATTCATCAATAGAAGTGTCAACCACAAAAAACAACTATTGGTATAGGTCTTGTCTCCAAAACTGCATCACCAACAACAATCTTTGTTGGTAAAACTCATTATCACCATCAGACAGGGAATTTGTTGGTAAACATAAGATGATAACCAACATAAGTCATTTGTTAGTGTTAACTTGAAAATATCAACAAACATAAATATCTTTTGGTAAAATCTTTACTGACGAATTTTTATCAACACTTTTGTGACATATCAATATACGTTGATAAAGAATAATATAGAAAGCGCCACAAACTTGCTATGTAGGGCGGCAAAATTGAGGCCCTAATATAGAAAAGGGCACAAAAATTTTTGTGGTCCGATAAAGAGGTAGGCTACAAAAGTTAAAAAGGAAGGTCATATAATATGCAGGGCGGCAAAAAGTTTCGTGGCCCGATTACCATTATTGCACATTGAAAATAAAAAAATAATTGTCACCCTATATGTGAGCCTCGAGTCTCAGACGCCGAGTTTTGTCACCCATTACAAAGGATGCCAAATAATAGGTATTGGGCGATGAATTTGTCCTTCGGCCAATGTCTTTTTTCTTGCACGGAATGAAGGGGTGAAAATTCCCAGACTCACTAGAGTTGAAGCAATGATGGTAATGAGAAAGTTGATCTGCGATGAGAGTAGTTTGTCCATCTTTTATAAATATCTTATGTCCTAACGATGAGTGGAAGAAAGATTTCATCATCAATCTTATTCATCCGGATTTGCCCCATCTCACTAGAGCTGACATGAGCTTCCTGTTTTAGATTATGGTTATGTTGTTATTAGATCACACATGTGAATGTGACTTTGTATTGTTTTAATGATTGTAAGTGCGAGGTGAACATAAACCTGGTTGGTGCTCTTCTTCTTTTTTGTTTTTTTGTCCCCACTTTATATGTCTTCTTCTTATGTGAGTAGTAGAAGGGAAACATGAAACTTATTTGCGAACATTTATTTTCAATGTTAGTGGTAAGCTATTAAGGAAGTACAAAAGAATTATTTGTAAATAGTTATAATGAAATTAAATACTCTAATGGTTCGGAAATAACGTGTCAGAACTTCATTTTTAACAAAGCAAAATAATAAAAATTAAAACAATAATTTGTAATTGCATATAATAGTTCTAAAATAAAACAGGTTTGATTCTATTCCATAACTGTTCATCAAACAGCTAGGATTGGAACTTGATTCCATTTCAGTTTTCACCAAACAACTGAGTTCATATTCAAGTTCCATATCTAGTCAGTCCTGATTTTATTACATTCCATTTTTTTCACCAAACACGTCCTGAAGGAAAACCATATCTTAGAGATCATGAATTAGGACACATAGAAACTTGTTTGAATTTGTGTATAATACGTAAATTAATTTATCCTTATGTCCTATGAAATTCCTTAAACGATGGGAATGGGTAGCAATATAAATATGTTCCCAAAAGAAGGGTATTTTCACTGGCCTAGTCCTATAAAAATAGCCATTGTAGCATATCACAACCCCCCCCCCCCCCCCCCCAAAACCCAACCCCCACACTTCCATGTAAAATCACGAAAGTGAATAGAAATTTGGTCAAAAAGATCAGATGGCAGGAGGGGCAAGGAGGAGCATGATCAACGGTGGGAGTGGGTCGCAGAGGAACATTGCTTCGACGACCTCTCCTGGCCGTCCGATGCCAAGAAGAGGTCAGGTGAAGGATCGGATTCTCAAGGGCTTAGCTCACTCTGTTGCTGCTGCCTTCTTCTCTCTCCGCTCCCCTCGCCCTCGCTAAGTGCTTCATCTCCATCTTTTGGATTTAGATACATTACATACCCCTTTTTTTTTTTGGTAAATGGCTAAAGTTTTGTAGAATAGCTAGCCTTATGTAAGATGATCTCAGTAAAGGATAGCATGAGACATATATTTTTGTGGTGACTTTTATGCTCCGTTTGATCCTTAGAAAAATTTGTGAAAAGAAAAGTTGAAGGAAAAAAATATGAAGGAAAAAAAGTAAGGAGAATATGAGTTTTTTTCTCTTATTTGGATTTAGAAAAAAAATATAAGAATTTGGATGAGAAATTTGAATGTTAATGAACTACTTGAATCATGTTGATATTATCTAAGTAATCTGAAGTTAGAAGAAATTGAGAATTTTCCTAGAACTTTTATCACAATTTGATGAGGAAAATCTCATCACTTGTTTCTAATAATTTTTCCATCCAACTTTCTTTTATATTTTTTTCTTTGTGATTTTCTCTAAAACCAAATACAAGAAAAAAAGTAACTTTCTCAAAAAATTCTTTTCACCAAATTTACAATGTCCAAACGGAGCCTTAATAATAATTATAGTGATCAATAGTTCATTTAAGCATGACTCTAATACAAGTCATTGCTCAATAAATTATTATTCACTTCTGAATGAAGAAGACATCCCAAAATATATTATTAGTCACTGCAGGACTTCCAAAAAAATAATCCCTACATACTGAAGGGGTCTATCCCACAGTAATTTATTCAAGATCGTCTCACCTATAAATTCGTAGAATTAGATTGTAAATTTTGGAGCTCCATATGAATTTTATGTTTGTCATATCAGATTTTGCATGTTTGAGGCTCCCTTTCTTCTTCGTTTTTTCCCCCTTGTAAATGTGTCAAATGTATCAAGATACTGTATTAGAATCTTAACCACACTTTCAACCCCTCTTTTTTTTTTTTCCCTCTTATCCTAAAATCAATTTATTTATTATCATAATAGTTGAGAATATGAATTTTGTAAATGTCTGAGATTGTCATTCTCACAAATTATTTATTTTTAATAAAAAGTTAATGCTTCAAAATTCTTTTTGATTAGAAGAGGGGTAGAGCCTTAAATGTTCATTAGACAAATGAGTGTTTTACTATTGCAATATTTAATTGAATATTAATGTAATGTAATGTAATGTAATGTAATTAATCTTATAATGTAATTATGATTGCACACTATTGTAATGTTTGGCTAGATGTAATCAACTTTGTAATACAATCAGGTTTGTAATTATATTTTCATTACCTTGTTTGGTTGTATGAGAGTATTGCAATATAAAACTATCTTCTAATTGTGATTACTATAAACTAAGTAATCATAATAGCATTACAAAATTAATTGCATTACATTGTCATTACATTAAATCCAACTAAACATCAAATATATACAACCATAATTACAAGGTAGTTATTTATATATAACAATTCATATAATATACTTCATAAATTGGACCAGAAAATAATTAAGTAGACTAGATAAAAACCTAACTAGAAGTCCTGAATCGAAATCGAAGGACCCAATGAGCTGTAGTCCAGCATGCGATGGGTTATCTAGTATGTTGGTTTTTTATTTTTGTCTGATTTTCGGTGAAGCTTATCCCTGAGTTTTAAGAAGCTTATCTGGTAGGAAGGCTAGCTGAGTCAGCCATGCATGGATGGATCGTTGGACATCTGTAAGCTTTTCTCCGCCCATATGTCCACTCAAGATGACTCCTCTTTTGAGCTGGTAAAATTGACCTGAGACTCGAAATTCGAACCGAATGACTCGAACCCATACCTGACTAATATTCGAAATGTGTTCACCCGAAAGTAGACCTGAAACTCGAATTGATTCGAACTGAATAATGCTCGATCTGAAATTTTCTATAAAGTTGTTTATTTTTGTATGGCAAGCTTATTGGACCAAAAATCAGTTTACCGAACCGCAGTGCACCCGAAGCAAAGCGGTCCGATCCGAAATATCACTACTTGATCCAAAATATGATCGGACTTGAACTTAATCTAACCCCTACCCAAACCAAATGGCCAATTTGCCCGGTCTACTTCTGCATGGAGAGAGAATTTTCACCGATTGTTGAAATTTTCTTTCTAAAATTAAAGTGACACCTCGTATCATTACTCAACTTGTTAAAATAAAGTCTTATGTTTATATATACAACCTACTAAACTTGCTCTGTTTAGAAGATTGATATTGGAGCAAATTTAATTTGCTTCAGTTTGTACACATTGTTTGGTTAATTGAGGCTCAAAATTTATTGAAGTATGTTCCTCTTTATTTATCATTGTCCCTATTATACATATGTTAGCTAGGTGTTATTAGTGATTCATATATGAGGGACACATTATAACACGTCTATAATTTATGTTGATAAAATAGAAAGTTTTAAGTATATATTTAAGGTTAGAGATTTCTCCACTTATTAATCATTGATTTTTTGGAGGCACCTCATTTGATTTGTGTGTATAGTTGGGTTTATTACCATTCCCATTACATAGATGAAATCACAATTGTATGGCTGGTGTGTGTATTTATTAGGTCTAGCAAATGGATTACTTTGAATTTCAAATTAACTTGTCTGGAGTCGTGCTTGAGTGAATACGGTTTGATTCAAGAATTCAAATTAGGTTAAGTCATTTTCAACTCGATTCAGTTGATGATGACATGAAATTCATGCATCTTGTTAAGCTAAGCAGTCTTTGAGATAAATATCAAGTAAAATTTGTTCCCATTTTTTTGAATGCTGCTAAATGGAGTACTTCTTAATTGTAGGTTTAAATTACATTATCTATTTTGAGGTTAAAGGTTTGCTGGTTTCACCATTTGATAACGGACAATCCCTTCTTAATGGTGCTAGTCGCTAACTGATATCTCTAAATGCTAGCCTATCCCAACCGTAACTGATGGAGAAATACTTCATTCGTTTCGACATTCGATAATCGCTAAAGACTGTCTGCTATCCCTGGTTCCACTGCTAATTACTCATATATTGCTACTAATTTCTCCTGATCAGTGCGGACTGCTCTTTACAAATAGGGCTATGTAAACTTTCGAAAAATAAGGCACAAGGATTAACAACAATTTTGGCAATTTTGATCAGAGTTAATAGTTCTATGAATACTTGAACCTAATATTTGTTGAAGACCATGCTAATTCACTGCAAATTGAAACGTGTACATTTTTTAAGGTATTGGGTCGATTCAGAATTTCTCAAAACTAATAGGCACGTGCCACAAATGGAAAAGAAAAAATCCTTTCATTTACGCATCCTTCTCTATCAATGAGAAGCGAGTAACAAACTGCATCATTATATTGACTTGCACACGCCGGTCTGCTTGTAGTGGATTGACATACTTGCTTTGTTCCATCCTCTGCACCTAGGTTTGAATATGGGTGGAGACCTTTCTTTTGCTAATTAATTGAATGAGGGAAGGGGTGTGGGGTTTGGGCCTTAAGTCCTAGCAGATTTGTGCCCCTTCCTCTAGGCCTGTTGAGGTGGGTGACGGGTCAGTTCGGGTTGATCCATTTAATAAATGTATTAATTTCATGTCAGTCTTGCAAACAGTTTATATCTACTCAAAATTGAAAAATAACATATCTTCAAGCAAAGCGGTCAAGTCGTGTCGACTTCGGGTCGAAATCGGTTTGGTTCGTGCTGGGTTCGGGTTTCTCTCAGTAACTTCAGGTCAGTTTCGAGTTCGGTTATTATGTTGGGTCAAATGTTCCCATCTCTCTCCCCTGGGCTGGTTGACCTATGAGGTCTTCCCTGATATAGGTGGCCCACATTTACCATTGTATAAAAAAAATAAAAAAAAATTGACTTGCTTATGAATGAATTAGCTTAAATGATATGCTCATTCCTTTAGTAATGAATACCATTCAACTCTTACCGATAGACATTATTAAAGTGGTCATAATGAATGCCATTCAAATACTCTTGCCATTGCATAATTTTCTATTATAAGAGATAACTAGGCTTAAAATAATTAAATAACTACAAGCAATCCTCAGTGATAATTCTAACTATTGTTGATTGCTACTAACCGCTCTTAAATGACATTGTTAATCATTAATCGCTAAACTAACTGCTTAAAGTAGCTCTTCACCACAAGACGCTAATTTGACCACTGAAATGAACAAGTTTAAGGGCCTATTCTATTTCATGATAAGATATAACTGTAAGTTGTAAGAAAATGAAAGAAGTTGTAAGAAGCTGTAAAAAGATGTAAGGAGTTGTAAAAAGGTGTAAGGAGCTGCAAGAAGATGTAAAGAGCTGTAAGGATAGATGTAAGGAGCTGTTGAGTCGTTGAAGAGTTGTATAGTATAATTTGTGACAATTATGATATATTAGTCATATTTACGCCTAAAATTTGATAGCATCAGTAAACAACATATTTCTTAATATAATTGAAACGAAATATGTTTGTTTTGCAAAGAACGCTTTGGATGAGAAATAATAATATTAAAATAATAAACTTACTGAAAATTAATCATTAACTAAGTTAGTTACATAGCAATAAAATATATTAAACCCCATTAATTTTGTCCAGAAAATTCCGTACACTTGAGGTGATTTTTCATATTTACATTAGTTTGATCCAATAAGTAAAGTATAACCAAAAAACAAAATTGACAAAATTAAATACAACTCTTAAAATAAAATTCTATTTTAAGTAAACAATTTTAAATGCAAATTTATGGTCAATATTGTTACCAATAAATTTTATAAATAAACCCTTAAAACATTATTCAGCAATGCTTAAAATGTGAAAATTGTATTGTTATATTAAACAACCAAAAATTAAATATTACCTTCCAAAATTAAAAAAAAAATAATAAAACAAAAGATGCAGGTGTTGCTCATCGATCACATGCAGGTCAGAACACTTGGAACACCTTGGTTGTGGT
This sequence comes from Carnegiea gigantea, assembly GCA_029747015.1. NCBI lineage: Eukaryota > Viridiplantae > Streptophyta > Magnoliopsida > Caryophyllales > Cactaceae > Carnegiea > Carnegiea gigantea. The sequence continues at coordinate 14,406 of JAKOGI010004453.1, forward strand.
ATCATCTGGCATGATGATCATTTACTTAAACGTCGGTTGGGAGAGAAGTGCACATGACATGATAGTATTACGAGATAGTATGCTTCAACTTAAGTTCAATTTTTCTCATCCCTCTCCAGGTACACGAGGATATGTTCTTAACATATTCCTTGATGATTCTCATTTGTCATCTACAACTCTAATTATTTCACATAATTGTTTAGGAAAATACTATTTGGCTGATCAGCATATCCAAATACTCTTGAATATTTATCTCCGTACATAGGAAAAGAAACTCGTCGCCATATTTCATAGTTTAGAAAATGTGCCCAACTAAAGGAGTGAAGGAATAGTTCAACCATCGGCACTCATCTTTACGAATGACAGTGGAAAGAACTTTTGGGGTATTGAAGGGAAGATGGAAAATATTGGCTGACAGAATGCTGCAAATGAGACAGGAGCAATAACTTTAGATAATTATTTCTTGTTATACTCTGTACAATTTTATTATTTTGCATAACAAGCGCATATCAATCTTAGCAAGGAAACCAAATGTGGAACGATCATCAAATATTCAATTGTATAATGATAGCAACAAAATTATCATAGATAAACTTAAGGATGGAATAGCTGTAATGCTTTCGTCATATACAGTTTGACAGTTTTCATATATGCTTCAGACTTAAACATGAACAAAAGCTTTGTATTATATTTTTAAAAGTATGGTCGCTTATTTCATCTATAATAATATATATTATTCATGTCAAAATTCAAATATAATTTGTGTCGTTATATTATGTTTTTATGTTTATGTAAATATTATGTTCATAAGATATTTACAAATTTTGTATATGGGTAACATAATTAAAAAAGTATACATATTTATGTAATTAAAATAAATGAATATTATAAAAAATCTATATGGGATGTAAGAAGATGTAAGAAGATGCAAGGATTATACTTATGGTGTAAGGAGCTGTGAGGAGATTTAAGAAGCTGTAAGCAGATGTAAACTCTCAGCTAAATCCTCAAAAACGCAAAATAGAACAGGGCCTAAATTGCATATGAGTTCAAACTATTCAATTTAGATACTAGGTCATGATGCAACTCTATCAAATAGGATATTTTTTCTGTGAGCGAGGTGTAAAGGTCGATCTAGATGGTATTCAGATTCAAGTATACAATAACAAGTTTCTAGAATTTTACCAATTAAATTAACTGATACCTATATTATTCTGTAGAATGTTAATTTTGTTTTGTGATACGAGGTACACCGCATATCGACTAATCGTATAAAAACAATAACATGAATGAAATTGCAATACGCTTACGGTCTTAACACAACGCCTAAACCTTTGCTGCAATAATCTCGCATAATTTAATTTTAAAACTGGAATGTGATGAACTATGTACATCTTTTAGTTGTTAATTCTCTATTTTATTGGAAATAAATTATTGTTGATTTGTAAAGAGATAGAATATTTTCTTCACATATTTTTGTCTTATTTATAAAACTCGAATGTAACATGCTAAGAGAAATTAAACAAAAGTCAAACTCATAGGCTCATAGCTTACTAGGTCATCATATATACTTTTAAAAGTTTAATTAATGGTAAATTGTTCAACACATAGGGCCCCTATATTGAGTAGCACAACAGGCCTTGTATAGGCAAGTGAGAAAATGAGCTAAGCCCACACCACTCAAATCCAAAAGCCTAATCCCCCCCCCCCTTTTAAAAAAATCTCCACAACTTGGAGAAACATGAACAATAGGATTCAATCTTGTATCTAAACCTCGAAAACAAATACCTAAATCCAATATGCCTGAAAATTTTGGATTATGAACACGACTTTCAATCCAAACCTGAAATATTCGCAAATTAGCAGGTCAAACACAACCTAAACCTCCTCGACCTATTGGGTCAAGATAATAAAAAATAATAGTCTTGTATTTGTAACACATTAATTGTCACATTACTAATTGACTTTTGGGTACAAATCACGAGAATTTATAATTTTCCCGTTTTGAGTTGCAGTCTTTAGAAGAATCGGTAGTTGTTAGACTAGCTCTAGCTTGATGAATGCTTTCCTTGGGGAAAAAAAGGACCATGGATTGACTCATTAAAGGGATGCATATTTTTAGATTCCTTGGGTCTTTAAACACTCTTAGACCACTTCCAATAGGCGCCTCGTGATCCAAAAAGACGCCTCGGCCTACGTATGCCGACCTATGGCCAGGCAACGGTTGGCTCGTACCTCATAGCTTGCAAGGTAGCTTGCCCTCACACACCACTCACCCAGCCAATCTTTGATTTTTCCTTTTTTTTGCTCCAAGTTTGATTTTTCATTTTTTCAAGTGAAAAATAGTTTGGGTTGGATAATTTTACTTTTTCTGTTGAATTTTGTTTGTGTGTTGGTCTATGTTTTCCTTTTGGACACTTTTGAGTATAAATCTTTTGATAAAATTTGATGAGTTCTTTTCCCATGTTTCTTTTTTTAGTTCCCAAACCAACACCTCCCAAAAAAAAAATTCGTCTAAAAGCCTTGGCACTACAAGGTCCCGGGCTTATAGTATCAACATTGCTACGGGGTAGGGGAAGATGTCTACTATATAGTTTCATGTATACCCCTTCGGTGCTTGGTGAACTGGAAAGGTGATAACCAAAGTCGCCATTGTTAACTTTTCAGAAGACATTTTTCTTAATGCATAGAGGGCACAAAAGACCTTCTAAACATAACCCGAATACAGATATTTGATTAAGATATTTTTATCGGTTAAATTGACTAGCACCTTCAAGCATTTAAACATTATGTATTCATTCCCAAATGCAAAATAAAGATCAAAATCGAATTGTTATATATCATCTTTAAAACCTACCTTTAAGGGTAGTAATAGATCTTGGATCCAACCAGACTGATCAGATCCGCCCCATTTGAATGGGTCTAGACCCATTATTTTTGGATCCAATGGATCTGAAAAAGAATCTGAATTTTAAAAGGGTTTAAAGATGGATCCGCAGCTTAGATCAAGATCAAATCCGTTGGATCTATTCGATCCATTACTCTTATAACCCAAAAATCTAACAAACAAGTCTTTTAAACTTGTCCCCTTTTTTATTTGTCCTTGACATATTGTATATTGCTAGTTCCTAGGGATGAGCATGTGTGCCCCGTGAATAATTATCCAACTCTACCAACTCATTCTATATACCCATTAGTAATACTAAAGGAAAATGCTACTATTGTATAATAAGTAAAATTAAAATAAATCACTTTTCAATATATTTTTTGTGATGTCATTTGAAATTTAGTAGCAAAATTCCACTTCAAGAATCTTGATCAAAACTTGCCTACCAATAACAAATATCAAAAGAAGTTCGAATTGGAATTTTGTATTCAAAATGTATTCATATATTTAACATTTATCTTCACTACAATAATTTAGTCAACATATATCTCCACTATAACAATTGTCAGTTATTATTTGTTCTATGGATCTTATAAACTATCATTAAACTTGATTTTGGTATTTCGATTGCTGGAATATGATTATGAGGAGACTTGGTTGTATGAAGTACTATTATAGTTGTCACTTCTCATTAGTTGGCACACTAAAGTTATGATTATCTTATATCTCATGTATTGCTATTGTTTTTATTGAAATTGTGTTAATGTGTTTATTAAATAGTTACTACATACCTTGAACTCCTAACATGTATTTGTAATATTGTAGATCCACTTAGGATTCGTTTAAGATCCATAGATCCAATGGGTCTACGAATGGATCCTAACTTTTAAGATCCAATAGATCTAGACTGAATACGAACCCAGCATATTAAAACGAATCTGGATTAGACTACTTAGATTTAGATTCTACCCATTGTCACCCCTACCTATCTCAACTAAAAGCTTAAACTGATAATTAATGAATCAAAAAAAGGTTTATATTGTAACACAATCTTGCAGATACAATTCCTATAGGCCCCTCACCAAACCAATAACACCAGGGACTTCAATTCTCCATCTCATTTTTCAGCTTTTTCGGACCAGCATCCCCCAGCCCCTAAAAAAAGAAAAATATCAAAATATCTAGCCGAATTTGCCTAGCTCTATCCCTGGATATGGGAAAACTGGGCAGCGGCCCCTGCCCTTGGCGAGCACCAACACAATCGCCACCTCATATATATAAATATAGATATAGATACACACACAAACACACACATATACATATATAGTATATATATATATATATATATAATATAGATAATATATATATTGTATATAATATATATATAGATTATGTGTGTGTGTGTGGTGTGTAGTGTGTGTGCGCACATATATAACATATATAGATAACACTAGACATACACGTTGCACAACATATATGATACGATATAGGGGTGTGTGAGTGTGTTGTGTGTGTAATATTATATAATATATACACACACACACACACGCAGATATATATATATATAATTATATATATATATAATATATATATATAATATATATTGTATGTATTAGTATGTGTGTGGTGTGTGTTTGTGTGTGTGGTGTGGGTGTGTGTGCGCGCGTGGGTGGGTGTGTATATCTATATATCTATATCTATATATATACACACACACACACCACACCACCCATATATATATGTATATGATATATATACACACACACACCCAACACACACACACACACATATTATATAATATAGTTATATATATATACTATTATTCGTATATATATATATATATGGATTTATGCACACACCACCATACACACACAAATATATATATAAACTAGATATAAATATAATCTAAATATATATATTATATATATATTATATATATAGTATATATATATATATATCACCACACACACCACACACATATACATACTTAGAAGATATCTATATTATATATATATATATCTATATATATATATATTCTATATATATTTATATATATATATGCCACGGTACGTTACACACACACACTCAACACACCACACACACATAACACACACACACAGATTATATATGTATATATATATATTTATATCTACTATATATATATATTATTATAATATACTATATAATATGAGTATATTGCTACATACATCCATACACAACCACCCTCACAATATATATTTCTTATATATACAACACACATACACACGTACATACATATACATACTACATATGTACATACATAACATAGATATACATACATACATACATATATATATATAATATAGTATATAATATATATTATATATATATTATATATAGTTAATATTTCTAGTGTATGTAATATGTATATATATGTCCTGTGTGTCCTACATATCTATATAGTATATATATTATAGATATATATATATATTAGTCTATATATATACTTATATATATAATATACTATTTATATATTAATATATTATATATTAATTTATATATACACACACACACACACACCACATCACACACACGTACATACACACACACACACCACACATATATATATCATATATATATATAATATATATATATTATATATATATATGTGCTATTCCATGTTATATTAGACTACATATATATGATAATATTGTCTATATAACATATATATATAAAAAATAATATACCCCGCACAAACCTCACACGGTATAATATTTATTTATTGATATATATATATGATGTGTGTTATATATAGTATATATGTGTATCTATATATATATATAGTATATATATATATATATATAAAAAATACTTGTTAACACGTAATGCGGATGTAATATAATATATATATATGTGGTGTGTGTGTGTGGTGTGTATGTTGACATATATTCTAAACACATACATACTACACAATACATACTATATATATACGTACATATAAACTATACATACATACTGCATACATACTACTACCTATACATACATACTACATGCATATATAATATATCTATATATAGATATATATATATATATAATTATATATATATATATATATATTATATTATGTATGTGTGTGTGTGTGTATATATATGTATATGATATGGGAATAATCTGATTATTCCCAAAAAGGCCTACTTTCTCCCAGATCACAAATCAGGCCCTTACAAGGGTATTGGGCCCAGGAGACGTTCCATCAGGATTGCCCTAGGGCCCCTGGCTAATCAAGGGCCCAGAGCGCAACCATAGGGGCCTCCTCTAAACCCAAATGCGCAAGGAACGGCGGCCCATACAGACATTTCAGGTAAAATTACTATTCTACCCTTTCTCGAGGAGGCTATAAATAATATCTTGTTTCCCTCAGGAAAAAGGGTTAGCAGCTGTCTACTCTGAATCAACCCTACCTCCTTTTTTTAATTGACTTGAACACCATACTTACTTGATCGTCGGAGAGGCGTCCCCCGGTCCACAACCCGATGATTGCCCTTTTTGTAGGTCAGGTCCCACTGTGCCAAGGACGACGAAGTGTTGACTTCTAGCCATCAAATAAACCCGTCCCTCTGATCCACGTCCTTAACTCTACCTCGAAGGCTTTCTTCGTAATCAGATTGGCGCCATCTGTGGGGAGGTGACGGTAGCGATGGTGGTAAGCGAAGCAACACAAGCGTGGACTCGTAGGGATAAGGCCCTGGCCGTAGACACCTCCGCGCCACCCATGGTAGAGGACACTTCCGAGAGCTCCCGGGCGAGCACTCGAGCGGCCCGGACGTCAACCCCGGAGCTTGAGGCGTCTGTCACAGTGGACGCACTGAAGAGCCTCATGTATGGCTGACGCCATCATGCGTCAAGTCTCTGAACAAGTTAAGAGAGCCATGGAGGTGGCAAGCTCGACAAAGCCGGTCCATGAGGAAGAACCCTCCCGCCGGCCGGAAGGGATGCCGTCCCTTCACCCCGTGGAGCGTAGCTGTGAGGTCGCACGGTTAGATAGGAGCAATCGGCTTCTTGATGGGCGGTAAGGGGGGCGTGCAACAGTGGACCCCATCGCCCTATCCGCACGAGGGAAAACTGCAGTCTCAGCAATTACCTCTACCCCCTACGCGACACATTCTAGGCGAACTGCATGGCTTAGGGAGCACGAGCAGATTTCTAAGCCGAGGGGAGGGAACTCAAGCAGGCGTTGTCCCAGTCTGGAGCACTACACCCACCGTGACCGTACCCGAAACCTGCTTCCAAGAGGACGGGTGGGCGGGAGTTGCACTGGGTGAGCCACTCTCCCCCCAAGGTGCCACGGTATGGCCGGGAGAAAAGGAGCCCCTCAGTGGTTGAGGTCGAACACCACCCTGATACCCCCATCAAGGTATTGGGGACTGCCGCTCAACCAACTGTGCTTCCCTTCTCGACCCCGTTTAGCGCTGAGATCATCAATGCTCCGCACTACGGTAAGGTCAAGATGCTGACTGTGGATCTCTATGACGGGACCACGGACCTGGAAGAGCACCTGGGAGTTTACAAAGCCCAGATATATGTGCAAAATGTGGTTGATGCGTCTTACTGCCGCTACTTCCCTGCCACCTTAAAGGGCGTGGCCCAGTCTTGGTTCAGTGGTCTCGCCCCAGGGAGCATAACTTGCTTCCAAGACCTGGTCAAGAAGTTCACTAGCTAGTTCATCGCTAGCCGCAAGGAGAGGCGAACTAGCATCCATCTGTCAAAGATCAAGCAGGGCCCGTAGGAGTCCCTCGCCGAGTTCGTCAAACGCTTCCATCAAGAAGCGGACTTGATCCTTGACTTAGAAGACGGGGTAGCATATACGTCTTTCCCGAATGGCCTTAAGAGTGGCCGCTTCAAGTTCTCCTTGGCGGAGCAAAACCAAACAACATTGGCAGAAGCCTTGAGAAAGGTCGTGGATTTCATCCGAGCCACCGAGATTTGGACGGACGGCTCGGACACCCCAAAGAAAACGAGGACTCTGGGGGACCAGGGCTTTAATCACGGCGGAAGGAATCCTGCCCCCCGGGATAGAAGACCGCAATTCGAGGCATCCGACCTGCGGTTCACTACAGATGCAAGGAGCATCCTCATGGAGGTTAGGGGGCACGCGATGCTGCGTCGGTTGCCTCCTATGACGGCACCCCCCAGACCTCAAAATGCTCGAAAATATTGTGAATTTCACAAGCAGAACGGGCATACCATGACTGAATGTCGAGAATTTAAAAAAGTCCTTTATGAGCTAGCAGACAAGGGGCAGATTGATAGGCTTTTAAAAAGGGGGCCACGATTCCTGCAGCAAGAACAGACCATCGCTCTGCCCCTGTCGCGGGATGAGGAATGTTCCACGGAAGTCGTGGCCACCATGGCGGGGGGCTTTGTGGAGGAAATAACTCGAACGGCGTGGAACGCTCAACTTAGAAGCGCACAACAAGTGCTCGCTATCGAGCAGGGATCTTCAGTCACGGCACCCACGATGGTGTTCGGAGGGAACGGCGCCCCGCGATTCACTTCCCTCTATAACGACCCTCTGGTGATCGAGATGAAAATCGCCAGCACAATTGTCCGATGGATCTTGGTCGACGCGGGCAGCTCCGTGGATATCATAACTTGGGATTGCTTGAAGAAGCTCTCACACCCAGGGCGCGACATCGTTCCCATGGCGAACCCTATCCTTGGCTTCGGGGGGCAGGAAGTCAATCCCACGGAAATGATTCGCATCCCAGTGCGCTTCGGCGATAAGAGCAAGTTCAAAACCCTTGAGGTTGACTTTCTAGTAGTTGACGTTCCCACAGCCTACAACGTGATTATTGGATGGCCGATCCTCCACAGAGTAAAGGCCGTAGTGGCCCCGTATCTCCTCCAACTTCAATTTGAAATGGATGGCGGGGACACTGGAGAACTCCGTGGGCACCAGCGAACCGCTCGGGAATGCTACTTGATAAGCATAAAACCCCTCATCGAACGGACCAGAAAGCGTGGGACCTTGGGACCACCCCACATGGAAAAGAAGGCAAAGGCAGGGCCGGCCACTCTAGTCCCTGAGGCATTGGTGATCCACACCCTCGTATCCTTTGAGCCTCCGCGACCGCGGCCCGAGGTCGCAGAAGCAGTGGAACACCTACCGCTTAAGGAAGAGCGACCGGAGTGTATCGTGCAGCTCGGCCATGACATTACAGCCGATCGTCAGCAATCACTAGTTTCCCTTTTGCGAGAATACAAGGATGTTTTCGCCTTCGGACCGGAGGAGATGGCCGGCATCGCCCCAACTGTGATGGAACACCGCTTAAATGCCGATCCTTGGCATAAGCCGGTTGTTCAAAAGAAGCGCCATATAGGCCCCGAACGAGCGACCACGGCTAACGCCGAGGTTCAGAAGCTGCTGGAGGTTTGCTTCATTCGAGAATGTCACTACCCCGAGTGGATCTCGAATGTGGTGTTGGTCAAGAAGCCAAATGGGACTTGGAGGATGTGTGTGGACTTCACAGACCTAAACAAGGCCTGCCCGAAAGACTGCTACCCCTTGCCTAAGATCGATAAGCTAGTGGACGTCATGGCCGGCCACGCCCTACTAAGCTTCATAAATGCATTCTCGGGGTATCACCAGATACCCCTCTGCCCTGAAGACTAAGAAAAGACGGCGTTCATCACGGATCGCGGCCTTCACTGCTATAAAGTGATGCCCTTCGGCCTCAAGAACGCGGTTGCAACATACCAGCGCCTGGTCAACAAACTATTTGAACCTCTCATCGGGCAAACCATGGAAGTGTATGTTGATGACATGATAGTGAAGAGTAAAACCAAAGAGGATCACAGCAGCAATATGAAGAAGACGTTTGAGATACTTCAGGCATTCAACATAAAGCTCAACCCAAAGAAGTGTGTTTTCGGGGTTCGATCGGGAAAATTCCTTGATTTCATGATTAGCTATCGCGGCATAGAAGCAAATCTAGACAAAATCCAGGCCGTCCTAGATATGAAACCGCCTCGGAATGTGCGGGAAGTACAGCGCCTAACGGGTTGCATAGCGGCTCTAGGACGGTTCATGTCTCGTTCCGCGGACAAGTGTCAACCCTTCTTCCGCGTCCTGCGCCAGCAGAACAACTTTAATTGGGATGAGCAGGCGGACGAGGCTTTCCAAGCTTTGAAAACGTACCTAGCCCAACTGCCCAAGATCGCCAGTCCTGCTCAAGGAGAAGTTCTAGTGTTGTATTTAGCTGTGCCAGAACATGCAGTCCGTGCCGTCCTTGTGGCCGAGCGGGCGAGGGAGCAGATACCCGTATATTACGTAAGCCACGCCTTGGCGGGCGTCGAAATGAACTACCCCCTCATTGAAAAATTTGCATATGCCTTAGTAATGGCCAGTCGGAAGCTTAGGCCTTACTTCAAAGCCCACAAGATCTTAGTCTTAACTGACCAACCCTTAAGGAACGTCTTGCAGAAATTGGACGCCTCGGAACGTCTCCTGAAGTGGGCTATTGAGCTTTCCCGTTATGATCTGGCCTTCGAACCGCGGCGAGCCATCAAGGCCCAAGTATTAGCAGACTTCTTAGCCGAGAGCATAGCCCCCGCCGAAAAAGATTCCCAACCCCGGCCTTGGCACTTGTCTGTGGACGGCTCGTCCACCAAAGATGGTAGTGGGGCCTGCCTCATCATTGAGAGCCCCACCGGGCCACGTATGAGCATGCCCTGAAATTCATTCTTAAAGCATCCAACAACGAGGCCGAGTACGAAGCTCTCGTCACCGGGATTGACCTCAGCTACACCGCAGGTGCTAACTACATCCAAACCTTCTCTGATTCCCAGCTCGTCGTTAGCCAACTTAATGGGTCGTATGAGGTAAAGGACGAGGTCATGGCTGTGTATGTCCGGTGAGTCCACGAGGCCACCAAGTTGTTGAAACATTTCTCCTTCGCACACATCCCACGTTCGCAGAATCAACAAGCTGACGCCCTGTCCAAATTGGCAAGCTCTTCGGATGATGGGAAGCCCAAGAACATCCAGTGGGAAACTTTAACGGAAAGAAGCATCAACTCGCATGAGGTGCTATGGATGGACAGAAGCCCGACCTGGATGGAACCTATCCGCGTGTACTTCACTGACGGAACGCTGCCCGCGGACACCAAGGAGGCCGAGAAAGTCAAGAAGAGGTCAAATTGGTTCATCTTATACGATGGGATTTTCTACAAGCGGTCTTTCGCCTGGCCCCTCCTACGGTGTGTGATCCCGGCGGAGGGCAAGCGAATATTGGAAGAGCTGCATGAAGGCATCTGTAGCTCGCACGCTGGAGGCCGTGCGCTAGCCATTGCGGCCATACGAACCAGATACTATTAGCCTAGTTTGCCGGAGGACGCAATGGCTCTAATGCGAACCTGCGACAAGTGCCAGAAGTTCACGCCCGTTCAACGTATCCCCTCCACCCCTATGACACCCATTGTCAGTCCTCTCCCATTTGCCACATGGGGAATGGACATCCTCGACCCTTTTTCGAAGGCTACGGGCCAACGCAAGTACCTTTTTGTGGCGGTCGACTACTTCCCCAAGTGGATCGAAGTCGAAGCCGTCGCGTCTATCACCACAGCCGAGGTGCGTAAATTTATATGGCCTAACATCATCACCTACTTTGGTATCCCTCGCGCCATAATCTTCGACAATGGGAGGCAGTTTGACACCAGCAAGCTCACAGACTACCTCTATAACCTGGGTTGTCAAGCCCACTTCACGGCCGTCGCACATCCCCAAACCAACGGCCAGGCCGAGGCGGCCAACAAATCCATCCTTCATGGCTTACAGAAAAAGCTGGACCACGCTAAAGGCAAATGATTAGACGAGTTGTATGCCGTCCTATGGAATCTCC
>JAKOGI010004454.1:0-26151 GCA_029747015.1 Carnegiea gigantea
TATATATATATATATGCACGCACACACACACATTTATGAATCATGAAATTCTAATACACGTCGGCTATACTGGCGGATGCAAAATGACGCCTTAATTGAATCAACCCAATCCATAAAAGCTTATAACGTGTGCATGTTTCTAATTGTGGAAAATAATGGATAAAAAAATAATTTTACACTACTTATAACTTGTAACATCCTTGCACTATTGAATTGTACCTTTTTTTAAAATTTTATACATAACAACATAGCGTTTTAGCCCAAACAAGCAAGGCATTGATCATTTTGTTTTTGATCTGGTAATATATCATATGCATCAAGATGTCCTTGTTGCATGGGTGCATATCATTGGCAAATACTTAAGAAGTGTCTTGCAGTAAGACATTTATTATTTTACTTTTGATTCAATAATATATCACATGCCTTAAGGTCTCCTAGTTGCATGAACACATGTGTCATTGGCAAACTTGTTTTAATGATGTATTGAGGAAGCCACACATTAAGAAATCATGAAAAAGGACGTGCGATAGAGTGGAAAAACCTCGACTCAAATACATGCGAGTTGTATCCGGGATCAGTAGCTAAATTGATTCTACAGTAAATGCAAGACTGCTCGATATTGTAAGCCCGATTTATGAGCCTGATGACATCGATCAAATGCATGATATATAGGTTATTTGATTAATTTTCATGGAGACATATTTCGCTTACTAATTTGACAGTATGTAAGTAAATGTACGCATACTTTAATAGTAGGTACACATATCCCTAGCTAGTTCAATGTGGCTAAGAAAACAAATATAACTTCCAATGTGGATCCCATTTTCGTAGATACGAGGAGATTCAGATGTAGATAAGGATGGCGAAGGAGCAGGTTGGGGACGTGGGACACATTGCCCGTCCCATCCTTGTCCAGCTCCCCGCCTCATTCCCTGTTGCGAGGAAAAAAATCCCCCCCAATCCCTAGCGGGAATAATTCCTGACAGGGCCCAAATGGAGATTTTTTTCATTGCAAAATTTTTTCCTCTTTTATGTTAAAATTATATTACAAATTGGATCTTAGATGAAATGTCAAGTTGCTCAACAGATAGGAGTGGTCGAAAAAATTGAGTACCTGATTTCGGATCCAAAATCAGTTTGGGTCTAGCGGGTTGGATCGATTTCGAGGCCGATTCCAAAATTTCGGTACCAAATCCTAAAACTTTAGAACCGGACCCGGACCCAATACCTAGTACCCAGTCAAAATTTAAAGAATTCTGATAACAAATATAAAAAGTAAACCCTTATGCCTCAAGTGATGTTCTTTTGCGCTAAGACTCAACTCCCGATTACCCCAGTTTAACCCATTGTTTTTTTGCTTTCAATTTATCCTCGACTTACTCTTTGTATATCCCAACCATCATCGATTTCTTCTGTAAAGCTTTGATTCTTCTACTCATGAGCTTTGTTGCTTACTAGGTATTTGTTTTTATATTATTTTGACAGTTTTCCTCTCTTTCTCTTTTTATTTCAAGCGTATCTAATTTGGCCATATAATTTGGGTTTTTAGAATTTGGCTTCATATATGAGTTCTCAACTTCCTTCAATCCCTCCTTCTCGCTATTTTCTTTGGGAAAAATGAGAGAAAAATAAAAAAAGATCACTTAGGAACTGGGTACTCGAAATCTGACTCGGTCCCAAACAGCCCAAATTCTAGGACCCAGTTCCAAGCAGCGCAGGTTCATAAATGAAGGATTTATCAATGCATAAATTACATAACCCAAATTAAAGTTTAACTAGTTGAACCCAAATTAAAGTTTATCTAGTCCATGATATATAGGTTAGTTGATCAATTTTCTCGGAGACATATTTCCCTTACTAATTTGACAATATGCAACTAAATATACTCGCACTTTAACAATAGGCACATATCTCTAGCTAGTTCAATGTGGCTAATACAACAACTCCTCCCAATGCGGATCTTTTTATGGGGTACAAGGAGATTCAGATGTAGATAGGGAGGGCAACGAAGCAGGTTGGGGACAGGGGGCATATTCTCCATCCTTGTCCTCGCTCAGCCCCCCAAGCCCCGTTCATGCCCCGTTCCCTGCTGCAAGAAAAAACTTCGTCCCCCTCCCCGTGCCAAGCGAGAACTCAATTAATTGAATCTTGGAAAGCCAAGTTAAATCATGGATGAAAAGCCAAGTTGTCTAGCAGACTTAGCTTAATTAATTGCACAAAGCTCTTGTACATTGCATATAGCACGAGTCTAACAAACGTCATCAAAGTTTATAATCTAACCCAAATTAAAGTTTAACTAGTCCATGCATGCAACACAAGTCTAATGTCAATACATAAATTACATAACCCAACCAAAATCTAAGAAGTCAAACACAACCCAACCAAAGTATAAGATGGAAAATAGGGATTATACAGTTATAATTTTTCAAGTAAATTTACCTATTTAACCCTAGTCATAAGTTCATAAACGAACGATTTACATGTAATCTCATAAACGAATGATTTATATGTAATTTTAATTATAAAGATTAGGGAGGAGATCGGAATGAGTTGTTTTCCCCAATCGACGACGGGAATCGGGGATGAGGCTAGGGTTTTCCTTCGGGCAGCTAAGCGAGGATCGGGATAGGGTAAAATTTCACCCCTCCCTGCCCCATCCCTGCTCGAGGATTGAATCTCGTCCTCATCCTCGTCCCTATCTCCATTGGGGACAGGAATTTTTCCCAACGCGGGGAGGGCCCCAGGCGGATGGAGATTCCCCGCCCTACTGCCATCCCTAGATGTAGACAATCTTAACTCTACAGATATGACTGCCCATATTAGCTAGTGCAAATTTTGCGTACCCACAAGGAGCGTAAAGACATCAATGTAGACAGTCTTAACTCTACAGATGTGAAAATAGGAGGGTTTCAACATAGCTAATAGAAAAAATATACTTGCTACGGCAAAAAGTACGCCATTACATTGTAATTAGTTCTTTTTAATTTTATCATTAAAATCCTCCTACTTTCATGGTAATATTTTTAATCTATTTGCACCACGTCATATTAGCTAGTGCAAATTTTGTGTCCAATTACTGATGGCTAATAATATGACCTTTAAAGGTTACACTACGCTCATTGCTTGCAACACTCTCAATCAATCAGCAAAACATAGATTCATTTTATTTTTTTTAAAGATAATTGTAACTTTTATTAAGTTATGAGCGAGAATAATACTAAGCTGCAGCCATTAAAAAAAAATTAGGGCAGAATGTTGTGTACCCACAAGGAGCGTCACCTTTTAGGTTTACCCAAGAAGTTGCTTCTTGCATGGAAAAACTTTGCCTTTGCCTTTGATGAAGCATCACCATAATCTCATTCCAATAACAAGTACACAGCAAAAATAAATTTGGCATCATCAGTCCAAGTATATCAAGTTGCCTTAAAGACATCAATGTAGAGATACTTGCCATGATGCAGCATTGTAACTTTAGCCCGATAATACAACTAAATCAGCTTGCACTATCTTCGAGTTTAATTTTAGCAATAATTCTCCTACCGTGACTTGAACCATATAACCATATTTAAATTCAAAGTGCCCCTATCACCAGCCGCCACCTCTGATTTTGGCCAAGAGAGTTGAAGAAGCAAGATAGGATGATCAAGGCAAGAAGCAGCATGTTAGGAATGAGCCAAATGGTAGGGTCAAAATAATTCTTATATTAGTCACTATCTCCCAATCAACCACCTCAGGTAGCCTCCTAGTACATAAAATAAAATTAAACAGAGTTGATAAGACCCGGTAATCCATGACCAAGTCTTGAGTTGAATAGCTTAGCATCTCCAACTATAAAAAGGCTTCAGCGCCAAGCCATTGAGCATCAAAAGCTGATCCTTCAGAAATTCTAAGCAAATTACACAGCGCACATTTTTGTCAAGTATTGAAGGATGTCAGCCCCTAACATTCTTGTCGTCGTTGGTCTTTTGGCCTTTGCTTTCTATGTGGCCTATGCTACAGATCCCACCCAGCTGCAAGATTTCTGTGTTGGAACAAATGATCCTAACAATGCATGTAATACTCTATCTATTCACTATATATTTTTCTCGGGGAAATAATAGTGGTGCACAGAGCTTTTGTTCAATAACTTACTTGGATGTTGCTTGCCCCTTGCAGTGTTTGTGAATGGCTTGTTCTGCAAGAATCCAATGGATGTCACACCTGAAGATTTTTTCCGTGGAGGCCTAGACAAGCCGGGAAATACCCACAATAATTTAGGCTTCAATGTCTCGTTAGTTAGTGCAACACAGTTGCCGGGATTGAACACCCTTGGAATATCCCTTGCTAGGATCGATTATGCACCATATGGCCTCAATCCTCCTCACATACATCCCCGTGCGACAGAGATCCTAACAGTCATTGAGGGAACCCTCTACGTCGGTTTTGTAACATCCAACCTACCAAGCGGTGGAAACAAGTTCTTAGCTAAAGTGCTTAATAAGGGCGACGTCTTTGTGTTCCCTCAGGGTCTAATCCACTTCCAATTCAATGTTGGGAAAATCCCAGCTGTAGCCATTGCTGGATTGAGCAGTCAAAATCCCGGTACAGCTACCATTGCCAATGCAGTGTTTGGAGCTCAACCACCAATCTCGATTGATGTTCTCAGCAAGGCATTCCAACTTGATGAAAAAGTGATCGAGTACCTTCAATCTCGATTCTGGATGAGCACCAATTGAAGCACCGAGTACCAGACACACTTACAATTTGCTTCAGAGGCTTATGTGGGTTTCATTATATTTGTGCAACAATCGAATGATATCATCTTAGGCTGAAATCTTATGACATAATTTAATACTTCTTTTGTCTATGGTTGTAATGTTGTTCTAATGAAATAAATGATGAGTTTATTTGGAACTTCACATGTTGTCAATGCTTTCAGAGTGTGTCACAGTAGCAGAAAGGTAGGTGCATGATGGTTTAAACAATATCTAAGGAGGGGGACGGGAATGTCCCTCATAGAAATACCAGCCAACGCTAATTAAGGGCTGTTCTTTTCGTGGGTAAATTGGGTGGGTAAAAAGGGTGAAGTAGGTTGAGGTGGGTTGAGGTGGGTTGAAGTTGATATTTTTTTTTTTGAGGTGGGTTAAAATAGGTTGAAATAAGTTGAAGTGAGTTGAAGTTGGTATACTTTTTATGTGGTAGGTTGAAGTGGGTTAAAATAATGAGAATGTAATTAATGTGTGATAATTTATGAACTTATCAAAATTTAGTGCAATTTTTGTTTATTCTTTTTTATTTTTTATTTCTTATTTTTTATTTCTATTTTTTATTTTTTATTTTTTATTTTTATTTTTCTATTTTTTATTTTCTAATTTTTAAGTTTTTTACTTTTAAATTTTTAAATTTTTAATTTTCACATTTTTAATTTTCAATTTTTCGTATTTAATTTTTTTATTTTTTATTTTTTATTTTTCTTATTTTTTATTTTTTATTTTTTAATTTTTTAATTTTTATTTTTTAATTTTAAATTTTAAATTTTAAATTTTAAATTTTTTATTTTTTATTTTTTATTTTTTATTTTTTATTTTTATTTTTTATTTTTTTGGAATTTTCTATAGCTTTGGTTTGGAATAAAACTAAAAATATAAAAAATTAAAAAATAAATACAAAAAATTTAAAAATACAAAAATACAAAAATAAAAAATAAAAAAATAAAAAATGAAGAATGAAATATAAAAATAAAAAATAAAAAACAAAAAATTTAAAATTAAAAAATTAAAAAATTAAATAAATCAAAATAAAAATTGAGTACAAAAAATAAAAAATTAAATTAAAAAATTAAAAATTAAAAAATAACAATTAAATACAAAAAATAAAAAATAAAATAAAAAATAAAAATAAAAAATAAAAAATAAAAAAACAAATAATGAAATACGAAAAATTTAAAAATTAAAAAATTTAAAATTTAAAAATTTAAAAATAAAAAACTAAAAAATACAAAAATACAAAAATAAACAATTCCAAAGTACGATATTTTATAAAAAAGTAACATAGTGAACTTTTTGTTGCAAGAATGATTAAATCTCACATGATACTTTACAAATCATTAAAATTATGAAGGGGTGGGTTGAAGTTGGCTGAAGTGGGTTGAAGTGGGTTGAGGTAGGTTGAAGTGGGTTGAAGTTGGTATTTTTTTTCAAGTGGGTTGAAGTAGGTTAAAATAAGTTGAAGTGGGTTGAAGTGGATTGAGATTGGTAAATTACAATTGACCCACGAAAAGAGCAGACCCTAAATCAGCAATATTGTATAGTGGTTGTGCAACAAGGTAGGTTATTTATTGTGTAGAGGTTATGCAACAGGGCACATTACTTGAGCACCAAATCCGTGCAATATTAGGCATAAGAAGGCTTCGAATGTTGGAGTAATTTCCATAAAAATGGAAATTTAATAGGATAATGATTTTGATTTCCAGAAAAATAGTTATGGAAATATATTTTTGAATTATGCCTAAATGATAATTAGTTATCTTGATAATTAATTATTGCAAAGCACCTTTTGATGAATAATTAATCTGATTAATTATTTATGAAGAGGTACAAGTTAGTTTGGATGATTAACTAACTTATACCTTTCAATGAAAGGGTGCATCTACGAAGAGACATGCCCTTTTTAAAGTGGTGTTTGATAAAAGTGTGTTATCCTTTCATAAAGAGGTATGATGAAATCTATAAATATGGATGATCTTGGCATTATTAAAAATGCCTTTGTCGGGCGTGATCGAGAGAGTTATACTATCACCATAATCCTTTGAATTTCTGTAATGTCTTGGACACTTTGGGTCCTATCTACGTGAGTGTAACATGCAGATGGGTAAGGCTTCTTTGTATCCTAAAGACCTATTCTGGCAGTCATCTTGCATGTGGGGGTGAATGGAGTCTTTAGGAAAAGTATACTTACACCTGCCTGGAAGCATAAGTTAATTTGACATTGAGTTTGTCTGTGATAAACTAATATCTTTATCCATCAAACTGAATTTTTACACTAACAATCTAAAGATCATATTTCGTCTGATACAAAGAAGCCGATTATTTATATACCAATTGAGGGTTTGATGGAGATAGAGACATGATCGTAAAAAGGGATGCAATGATTATGGTGTGTTTTTTATACTAGTTTTCTCTTGATGGAATCAACATTAATCTTGATTTGTTCATACAACAATGTAATGTTTGTAGCCTAAAATTGCTGTATGTAATTATTGTGTTAGGCGATAATTTGTCGCATTTTACGTACCCTTTTCACCTAATCTTAGCTCGTATAATAACGTAATCTTTAGAGTTTTTCTTGTTTTATTAAGTATTCTTTGAGATTTTTACTTATTTTGTTCATTCTTGCAGGTAATAAATTGAATCAAGCAAATCCCGCGAAAAAGGGCGAAAAAGGATCAAAACAGGCGAAAAGACGGGAAACGGAGCCAACTGGGCAAAACCGGCCAGCAATGCGGCACGGCCACACCGTGCCACGTGGCACGGCCGTGCCACCATGGCACGGTCGGGCCGTGCCCACTGGCACGGTCGTGCCACTCGTGTCTCCGTCCGGTTCTTCGCGGTCCACCTTGTCTTCTATTTAATCCTCTTTTCTCAACCTTGTTTGGGGGCTCTCTCTTCTACTTTTCTAGGTTAGTTTAGGTTAGATTTATCCAATAAAAACCCCAAATAGGAGAATTAGATTAGGATTGTAGTTGGTATTTTGGGATTCAAGCTTATGGATTTCAAGTTCTACAATCAATTCAAGCATAAGTTTCCCTCTTCTTTCTCTTTTTATTTCATCGTTGTTCTTATTTATATTTTGTTGTTTTAATTCTTGTAATTGCTTTGTTTGGTTTATATGTTTAGTTTTTGTCGTTAATTCATGTTATTTAGCTGTTTAGATTCGTTTTATTTCATTGCCTTTGTTTCGTTCTTCATGTTCATGTTCTTATTTGTTAGTTTAGGTTTTCATTCGTTTTTGATGTTTAGTTGGTAGATTGTGTTGGCTTGGATTGTGATTAGCCTTTGGATGGCTAATTAATCTTGTAATTGGCCTAACCATACCCAATCTATGCCTAGAACCTAGAGTTTTCCTTCACGCCCGCCAAGTGTTCGATGAAATGCCTGAGAGGGTTTTCATCCATATTTTTGGGCGATTGACTTATGCTGAGAGGTGAGGTCAATTGGCTAGTGTGGGAGAGGGAATGGCCGAGTTCGGGACACGAAAGTAGTATCCGAATCGAGCTAGGTCTGGGGTTGCTAGTTTTGTGGTCTAATTCGACTAACCCCACGAAAGTAGGTGGTTACGCGAGTTAGACTAGCTCATGACCCTTGAGAGAGGGCTTGGGTGGTCTTTGATGATGCAACCGACCATCTCTAGTTCGTAGTGTGGTTTGGGTAGGTTAGGACTCATCTTGGTTAGTTAGTTTATCCATTGGTAAAATCACAACTCCAAGTCGTTTGTTTCTGTGTTTATAACGTAGTTTAGTTCCCCCTTTTCACCCTTCGATCCTGCCTAGCTTGAGACGCTTTAGTTAGCTCTGGTAGTTGAAAACACAATTCCCTGCGGACGACACCCCAAGTACTCAACGATACACCTTGCACTTGGGGTTTATAAATATTAAAACTCTGTTTTTCTGCAACAAGTTTTTGGCGCCGTTGCCGGGGAGTTGGCGTTTTTCGATATTGGGGTTTACTTTAGCATTCGAGGCTAGGCCTTTCAAAAAAATCCAAAAAAAAAAAAATTTCAAAAGAAAAAAAAAATTCAATGACAATTTTCCATTTTCCCCAATGTGAGCAAGAACTATTTTACCGTTATTGGGATCGTTTACATGCTTATCTTGCTCAATGTGCTTCTTGTGGATATTTATATGGGAAATGGGAAATATTGCATGTTGTTGATGAGGGTGTGAATTGTGAGACCCATGCTCTTTTGGAGCTTTGGGATTTCTATGCTCGAAATGTTGATGAAGCTTGGGAATTACTTAAGTGGTTGGCTTGGGATACTTATGAATTTGAAACTAGTTGTTCTGATTCTTGTACCCCACCCCCTTGTATCCATAATTATGCCCCTCCTGTGTGCGAAATTTGCCATTGTTCTGACCACGCTAGTAATTCTTGTCCCTATTATATTTCTAATGAAGGCTTTGCTAGACTTAGCAATATGATAGAGACAATGAATAGGCAACAAGTTGAGTTTGCTGAATTTGTTAATAAAATGCGGGAGTATGACCTATCACCCGAGACTGACCCTAATTCTAGTGCTCCTAGACTTGATGTCAATCTATGTGATGATGGTGCGTCTTTTCCTCCTCTACAGTCCGGACTAGAGGACGTACTTGACCCTCCCTTGACCACTTCACTCACTATTGCTTCATCCTTTCCTAATACCCTTTGGGACAACACTGCGCTTATCATGACCTTTCCTGATACACCTTCTCCTTTAGCTCAGTCGACGGAGTTCGAGGTAGGTGAGACCTTTGGCGTTAGCGCTAGTGTTGAGGAGGATGATACTTGGTCTGAGTCCGACAATGTTTCTATTGAGGTGCATACTTTTTATGGGACTCCCACAGGGACTTCATGCATGGATGTTGTGGTTGCAGGGCCAACTAGTCCTGATTTTGTTGATAATATATCCCCCACCTCTCTTGATACATCCCATGCTTCCTATTCATGTTCACCACCCTCCCATTCCCCTATGTGTTGTGATTTGTCGCTTATCGATCCTCTTGTGATACTTGAGGGGAATGAGGCTGCCTGCCGTAAGTCTCTAGGTACTTTTAGAGGGTATGAACCCCTCCTTGATCCTTCTCATCCGTACCTAGAGGGCATGCATGGAGAAATCGCGTTGACTATTACATTTGATTTTTCTGCTAATTTCTTACAGGTATTTGGTGAGTTTAAGAGGGTACTAACTTTGTTTGCTCCATCTTTACCAGTGTTCCCTTACTCACACCATTCCGAGCTACATGCAGCTATGCATGATAAGCTCCTGAGAGCTTTGACTGCATCCGAGCTGACGACTCGCATCTTGAGCGGCAAGGAGTGGCCGATGCTCCTTAAGTCGTCATGGAATAGTTCGGGTACATTCAGTACCCGACCTGGTATACTCGTTCTCACTCTCCTCCCCCCTTCTTTTTATTTTTCTTTTCTTTCTTTTTGTTTTTGTTTAGTTGTGGATACTAGGATTGTATTTTTGGTTGGTGATCATTTTGTGGTGAAATTTGGATGTTGTTGAGCCGTTGTTGGCTATGATCACCATTTTTGTGTTTTTGTGGATTTTTATTGTGTTGTGATTGGTGGCGTTGTTGGATTGGTATATATTTCTTGTTGGGGGTGCTAGTTTGGTTTATATGTGTGATCTTGTTTTTGATTGGGCGAGATTGCGTTTTTGGGAGAGTGTGTTAGTTTGTGTATATATTTGTCGATTTTGTATGTCTTGTGTTTGATTTTGTTTTCTTTATTTTTGTGTGTTGGTGATGACTCACGGCTCCCAATGAGGACATTGTGAGATTTCGGTGTGGGGGTGGGTCATCTCCCCTTTTCTTTTTATTTTTGTGAAAATTTTTCATTTGTGTGTAAATTTTGCAATTTTTCTCCTTTTTGTATAAATTTTTCTTTTTCTTTTGAATTTAGGGGAGTTTTGTACTATTTTGATCAGCCTTGATCTCCGGTACCTTGACTATTAGCTCGTATATAAGTATAATGTGCATGATAGATATTCATCCCCAATCTGTCGTTTTAGACCTCAGTTCTAACCCCAACAGTCCATCGTAATTTTGCAATCCAGTCCTGAATTCATGTATTGTCATCATCCTGAATTCTTAGTCTTCCACGATCGACTCTCCCATTGTCTACTGCACAGTTCCCTTTATATGCGCTGGCATCCCCTTTTTCCAAAACAAAAGCAAAAACAAACAAATTCAAGCGCTACTGGGTGTATCCCTTTGAGGCGTGACATGAGTTTGTAATAAAAAAAAAATAATAATAATGGAAAGAAAAGAAAGTGGGGAAGAAAAGAGTTGGAAATGACAAGTACCCCTTTGAGGCATACGCTACTGGGTGTTACGCTTTGAGGCAATACTGCTACTGGGGAAGCTTGCTTTCCATGCTAGCCATTCAAAAAGGTAGCTTGTGTCAGCTGCGTGGGGTTGAGTTTGATTTTGGTAGGCTTAGTTTTAGGATGATGATACACTTGCACACAGGCACCAGGATGGATTCATTATTTTTATGTGTCGTGGGGTGAAAAGCTGATGTTTGAATGCCATTTTTTGGGATGATGTGTCCTGAAATGCATATAATGCTTGTGTACAGACTGATACTTGAGTCGCTAGGGGGTTTTGGTTGATCCGAACGTGTACAGTTCACCCTGATGTATATATTGTGTTTTGTCATTTTTATTTTTCGATTTTTGTTTTTCTTTTCTTTGTTTTTCCTTTTTGAGATTTTGTGGGTATATCTTCTGCAAACCCTCACGAGACCTTACTCGTCCACTTGGGGGAACCAAGGGGTTTAAAGGGCTTGTTGCATACGCTAAATGCAATCGCGATTCCTGCGAAAGTGAGTTAGGTTTCTAGATTAGTTTTTCTTTTGTTTTGCTCGAGGACGAGCAAAAGATAGGTGTGGGGGTATTTGTTAGGCGATAATTTGTCGCATTTTACGTGCCCTTTTCACCTAATCTTAGCTCGTATAATAACGTAATCTTTAGAGTTTTTCTTGTTTTATTAAGTTTTCTTTGAGATTTTTACTTGTTTTGTTTATTCTTGCAGGTAATAAGTTGAATCAAGTAAATCCCGCGAAAAAGGGCGAAAAAGGATCGAAACAGGTGAAAAGACGGAAAAACGGGAGCCAGCCGGGGCAGACGGCCAGCAAGGTGGCACGGCCACCCCGTGGCACGGCCGTGCCACATGGCACGGTGCAGCCGTGCCACATAGGCACGGTCGTGCCCCCCCTTGTTTCCTTCGGATCTTCGCGGCCCGCCTTGTCTTCTATTTAATCCTCTTTTTTCGACCTTGTTTGGGGGCTCTCTCTTCTACTTTTCTAGGTTAGTTTAGGTTAGATTTATCCAATAAAAACCCCAATAGGAGAATTAGATTAGGATTATAGTTGGTATTTTGGGATTCAAGCTTATGGATTTCAAGTTCTGCAATCAATTCAAGCATAAGTTTCCCTCTTCTTTCGCTTTTTATTTCATCGTTGTTCTTATTTATATTTTGTTGTTTTAATTCTTGTAATTGCTTTGTTTGGTTTATATTTTTAGTTTTTGTCGTTAATTCATGTTATTTAGCTGTTTAGATTCGTTTTATTTCATTGCCTTTGTTTCGTTCTTCATGTTCATGTCCTTATTTGTTAGTTTAGGTTTTCATTCGTTTTTGATGTTTAGTTGGTAGATTGTGTTGGCTTGGATTGTGATTAGCCTCTGGATGGCTAATTAATCTTGTAATTGGCCTAACCATACCCAATCTATGCCTAGAACCTAGAGTTTTCCTTCACGCCCGCCAAGTGTTCGATGAAATGCCTGAGAGGGTTTTCATCCATATTTTTGGGCGATTGACTTATGCTGAGAGGTGAGGTCAATTGGCTAGTGTGGAAGAGGGAATGGCCGAGTTCGGGACACGAAAGTAGTATCCGAATCGAGCTAGGTTTGGGGTTGCTAGTTTTGTGGTCTAATTCGACTAACCCCACAAAGTAGGTGGTTACGCGAGTTAGACTAGCTCATGACCCTTGAGAGAGGGTTTGGGTGGTCTTTGATGATGCAAACGACCATCTCTAGTTCGTAGTGTGGTTTGGGTAGGTTAGGACTCATCTTGGTTAGTTAGTTTATCCATTGGTAAAATCACAACTCCAAGTCGTTTGTTTCTGTGTTTATAACGTAGTTTAGTTCCCCCTTTTCACCCTTCGATCCTGCCTAGCTTGAGACGCTTTAGTTAGCTCTGGTAGTTGAAAACACAATTCCCTGCGGACGACACCCCAAGTACTCAACGATACACCTTGCACTTGGGGTTTATAAATATTAAAACTTTTTCTTGCAACATATTGATTATGAGATCTAGAGAGCTCTATAATCATATTTGCAATTGTATGGCGAGAATTTGATATAAATATGATATCAAATGCATTATATTATAGCCTTGAATAGATAAATTGCTTTCGAGAAGTCCATGAACTTACACAGTTTAAGTTGGACATGGCAATGGCTATAATATGACAATTATTTCCACATAACCCAATGTGCATACAATTGTTCATTTCACGACTTGGCTATTAATGGGATTCTCACGTAAACGTCGCAATTAGACAAGTGGATGTAACATTTTAATTAAGAGATAAATGGTTCCCTGTTGCTTTCACTTTTTCTCTTTTGCTTTTGTCTAAAATACATTGCATTTTGATTAATGTTAGAGAGATAGAAGATAACTGAAAGTTGATTAACCACCCATCATGCGTGCCAGTTTGTGTGAAACCATGTGTGTTGTTGATTGAAAACATTAGGCTTTTATTATCTTCTAGTAATAATTAAATTATTATTTGCTTAACAAATGAATTCACAAATGATGCGTAGCTTTTGTTGGCAAAAGAATATGTGCATGTGAATTAATGTTCATATAATTGAACTAAATAAACATGTTATAGAGGCAACGATTTGTGATTGTTGACATTTTATATCATGCATGTAATGGTATTGATCATAACTGTCGAGATAACGTTGATTTATCATGATAATGCCAAAACGTTTTATTCTCATGGGAATGGGATTATGAAAATATGCCATTTATAGGTTATTCTCTTGTGCTCTCTAAAAATAAATGTCCATGCATTTAATTGGACATTGAAATCTTTTGCGAATATTCATTTGATAAATGCATGATTCATAAAATGTGGTTTATGGATCAATATTTAATGTGAATATAAGAATAAATTATTCATCCTTTATAGAAATAAATATGAAATAATGTCAAATATCATTTATTTATTTCTATGTAATTTTGATTTGCTAAAATATGTATAACTCCATGCATCTTATTGATGAACTTGTTAATACATATTTTAGCATGGTTTCTAAATCTCTACGTTTTTACTTTGGACATTTGGATTGGATGTTATTTACTCTAATTTGAGAATTCAAGTTGGAAGAAAAATTGATTCATCCTTGATAAAAATAAATGTGGTGCTTCATTTATTTTCAAGGTTTTTATTTATCAAAATATGAAAATCTATACAATGCACTTGCTAAATATTTTGGTATGGTTGGTAAAAGTCCATGTATATAAATTTAGTTTTTGAACTTGTTTATGACCATGACATGAAACTTTTAGTATGGTCATAAGAGAATTAAAGATAGATATAGATGGAAAATAAATGTATAAGTATTTACATTAGCCTATGAATATATATTTTAGATATTCCATATGAAAAGCCTACAGTTATTTACTCTAGATTAGAGTAAATGGTGGGATTATCCTATGATTATATGGTGATGAAATATGATTTTAAGTCCGTTAATTGAAATTATGACGATAATTTCAAGTTTGACATGTATGAGAATATTTTCGTGTATAAACCTTGTTTAGAGGTTGAGATATCCAAGTTTTAACGGGACTTCGGTTTAATCAATGGTTGACCTCGCAAGTCTTGTGGGCCCATTATTAAGACTTACACAGGCAATGAATCCGGATGGACAAATAAATATACACGTGTGTTTAATATAATTACTTCAAGTCAGGAGACATTAGCAAAGTTATTGTTATTAAAGTCATAGAATGCATCTACTGACTTTGGAATAGATGGTGCAAAGCCCACGCTAATTCACTCATGGTGGAACCTCAACTTAAGTCTCATAGAAACATCAAGTCTTAAGTTCAATGAGTCAAAGTACATCATGTTTGTGATTTGTTAGTACTCATCATTATAATTACTATCCAAGTGGAGTACTAAATAACCCATATTTTTAAACGGAGGCTGAGTTGTTGCTCTTAATGAACCTCAATGGAGAATATTTGAGTCAATATAGAAAAGAATTTGATTAGGTTGTTTATACTTAATCAATGGTATGACTTGTTTCTTGTACTCAAATGATTCCATTAATACTTTATGGGAATATTGATGAATTTTACCTAGTAAGTGTGAAGTTTGGCCGTTTCTCTCGAGCTTGGACTTCGCTCTAGAGCACTTACGAAATGGGTACGGGACACATGGCTATTAATAGTGTCAAATACTAAGTGATCTGGGATGGAAGTTTTGTGTGTGGCATAGATGCAAGTGGTCAGAGAGGATAGCTGGTTCAAAGCATAGTGTACCATACTATCCTGATCATTTAACAGACATGTCACTAAAATGGAGGTGCAATTGCAAGACACCTCTGTTTATGCACAAGACCTCCAGAAATTCGAAAAATCATTTGTTATGGAAATGGTGGGGATTGTTGGAGTAATTTCCATAAAAATGGAAATTTAATAGGATAATGAATTCCATAAAAATAGTTATGGAAATATATTTTTTAATTATGCCTAAATAATAATTAGTTATCTTGATAATTAATTATTACAAAGCACCTTTTGATAAATAATTAACTTGATTAATTATTTATAAAGAGGTACAAGTTAGTTTGGATGATCAAGTAACTTATACCTTTTAATGAAAAGGTGTATCTATGAAGAGACATGCCCTTTTTAAAGTGGTGTTTGATGAAAGGGCGTTATCCTTTCATGAAGAGGTATGATGAAATCTATAAATCTGGATGATTTTGGCATGTATTAAAAATGCCTTTGTTGGGCGTGATCGAGAGAGTTATACTACCACCATAATCCCTTGAATTTCTGTAATGCCTTGGACACTTAGGGTCTTATCTTCGTGAGTGCAACACACAGATAGAGGAGGCTTCTTTGTATCCCAAAGACCTATTTTGACAGCCTTGTTGCACGTGGGCGTGAATATAGTCTTTAGGAAAAGCATACTTACACCCGCCTAGAAGTCTCGGTTAATTTGACATTGAGTTTGTCTGTGATAAACTAATATCTATATACATCAAATCGAATTTTTACACCAACATCGAATGAGTTAATAAATACATCTCTTGCCTATTGGGATAGTGGTCCTTGTTATATCTGGCCTTCTATTGCAATTCTTTGGCAGAGGTTTATACGTTGGCTTATAAGGTTTTAGCACCCTTCTGAATTTTAGCATTAATTTTTTCAATCTTATAAATTTTAACTTAATTTTCACCACCCTAATTAAATCAGCAATATTGTATAATTAAAATGATATTCTTGCCAACATTTGCTAAAATCACGTGCAGTGACCAGTATGCCCACATTTAATGACTTTATCTAAGCAACCGACTTTTTCTGTTTATGGTGCGACGGAATCATGGATTAAAGCCCTCTTTTTCCCACTCTTTGGATCACTAAACATTCTTCTCACTAAAAACTCGTGGAGAATAAAGGGCCTGAGTTTGTTATTTCAGTTTTGCCACATCAGCCATATACTAACAACCTTACCTTTAGTTAGTTATCCAGCTCAGCTGTATATATACACTCCTCTTGTATCTTTGCATTTACATATTATAGATATGAAGTTGATCTCCCAATTTTTATCTCTCGAATTTTCTCATGGTATTAAAACACCATGGTTTTGGCCTTGGATTTTTCATTTTTCTTGAAATCCTTAATCAGTCATTTTGCACTTTGATCAATCTAGATTGATCTTGACTGCTTCTCTTCCCTAATTAGTTACGATGTCTATTGAAATGGAGAATTCAGATCCTAATTTCAATCGAAGATAGGTTGCTAAATGTTACATTAATGATCCTCTCTTCCTTCAAAGCTCGGATTATCCTGGAGTGCAGATCGTCAATCTCAAGTTGACTGCATCAAATTTCCAGAAATAGAGTCAATCTATCAAGATTGCTCTCAGAACAAAGGTAAAGCTAGGTTTTATTAATGGTTTTTGTTCTAGACCTAGTCAAGGTTATCCCAAATTTGATCAATGGATCAAATGTGACAATATGGCAGTGAGTTGGTTGCTGAATTCTATGGTGTTAGAATTGTCTGAGGAATTCTTGTATGTGAATTCAGCTTAAGAACTATTGGATGAGCTCACAGAAAGGATTGGAGAAAGTAATGGACCTTTATTATTCCAATTGGAGAAAGAAATCACTGACTTATGTTAAGAAAGTGATTATGTGGCTGTGTATTACACCAAAATGAAGAGACTTTGGAATGAAATTATTGATATGCCTAATATTCCAGTTTGTACATGTCTTAAAACTTATCCATCAGTCAAAAAAACTTTGGTATTGAAGCAAAGACAAAAGCTCATATAGTTATGGATGCATCTTAATGATGAGTATAAGGACATAAGAGGTCACATTTTGCTGTTAGATCATTTGCCTACAATGAACAAGCCTTATTATATGATTTAAAGGATAGAGAAGCAAAGGCATGTTACCAATACTACTAGAACATCAGGACAAGTTGCAGCTTATGTTAACAAAATAGGTACCTCCAGTATTGGAGAGTTTGAGGCTGTAAATGCTTTGATTTCAAGGAACAAGAATAAGAAAGATACGAGAAGACCTAACTATAGCAAAATTTGTGACCATTGTCAGAGACCTAGTCATAAGAAGGATTAATGTTTCAAGCTGATTAGATATCCAAAGTGGTATGATGGGCTTAAGGGTAAAAGGAAGATAGCAGGACCAAGATTGGCTGGCAATGTTGCCAATTATATTCAAATGATCAAGCCGCCCCTTTAGATGAAGAAAACTACATCAGAGAAAGGGCAAATAAATCTCAGTTTAACTCATATTTCATATAGTCTTTGCCTCAAGAAGTTATGAAACTTACAAAAGGAAAACAATCCACTGGACAGTCAACATGATGTAATGGATGGTACATTTGCAAATTTTGTAAGTACTACTACCTTTAATGGCATTACTAGCATTTGTTGTGCTACTCAGCATGGTGAATATACAACTTGGATTATAGATATATGAGCCAATGATCATATGACATATGATCTGAATTTATTTGCCAACTTGGATGTTTTATCTAAACCAGTTTATATCATATTACAGATGGCTCTCTTAAAACTTATCGCATAGGGTGGTAATGTGCAATTCGATGACAATATAGCATTGAGAAAGCTGTTATATGTGCCTGAGTTTAAGTTTAATTTGTTATTAGTTACTAAGCTCTTGGCAGATCAGAGATTGTGCAGTTACATATATCCAACTGAATGCATTTTCTAGGACCTTACAACTAGTCAACTAGTGGCTGTGGCACATGAGCATGATGGTCTATATAAACTGGAACCACAGGCAAGTAGCAGGTACAACAAGAGAAGTAAATTGGAAAGAAGCCAAAAATGATCTTCAGCTAATTTAGTAGAAAAGAATATGAGAGCTGTAGTACCCAGTTTTACAACTATTATAAATAAAGCATGTAATCAGTTGCGTTCAGAAGTGTTACATGCTAGGCTAGGACATATTTGCATGTCAAAAATGAAGTATATTTCAACTTATAATGATGTCATTATAGAGAAGTCTTTATGTGAAACTTGTATTTTGGCTAAGACACACATATTACCTTTTGGAAGAAGTATAGTATCCACAAAAGCTTCTTTTTAGTTAGTTCATATGGATTTGTGGGGACCTTACAGGACACCAAATATCAATGGAGCCCAATATCTCATTACTATTCTGGATGACTTTACAAGGAATACATAGACTTAGTTGTTGCAAAATAAGACTCAAGTACATGCAGCTATAGAACAATTTCTGAACATGGTGGAAACTTAATTCAGCACCAAGTTGCTATGATCAAGACAAGCAATGGTACCGAATTCATACAATCTGTTTGTCTCAATCTCTTTGGTGCTAGAGGGATTTTGCATCAAATGTCCATAGTAAAAACACCACAACAAAATGGGTTTGTGGAGAGAAAACATAGACATTTACTTGATACTGCAAGAGCCATTAGATTTCAAGCAGGGTTTCTAAAACAGTTTTGGGGAGAATGTGTTCTTGCCACAACACACATTATAAACAAGGTGTCTATGACAAATTTGCATTGGAAAAGTCTTTTTGAGATGTTATATGGTCAAGCACCCAATATTAAGGACCTCAGGGCAGCGGGTTATCTATGCTATGCCACTAAAATATCCAGTTGACTATAATCTTTCGCCCCCTGCCATTTGGAATGCCTACAAAGAGAATGAAATTTGGTTATATTTAGAGATCTTCAAGGAAAGAACTTTGAATATTCAAGTTGTTGGAGGTTTGATTGTTGCAATTGTGGGGAAATTTAGATAGAATTGGGTTAATTTAACTGTGATCGTACGAACAGTACGAAAAGGGTGAGGCGGACAGTGAAGATAAAACTTCGGAATTCCCAATCAGAGAGCTCTTTTTAGATCTAGACAACCTATATTCCAACTCAATTAGTTGTCTAAATTTTGGGCAATGAACTTTAGCATTTGATGCTGGTAACCAAAAGTTTGATGAACTGATCATGGTTTCCTACAAAATCCCCAAAAAAAAAGAATAAAATTTGTGAACTTGCTACCAACCACAATTAATAGGTGATAAGAGGGAAGGTTGTATAGAAAGAATGGGACCCCCAGTCAAAAATGGGAATAAGAAAGAAACGAGATTCAAGTAAAAACAATTGAATGAAATTTCTTTTTGGATTTTTTGGTTTTATATATTTAAGTATTTTTCAAACTAAAAATGCACTAGGCACTCATTGAGGGGCAACTTAGGCAAAACAAGTTCCTTTTTACAAGCTATCTTGCTACGTCATTCTATAATCAGAATTGGATCCTACTTTAAATCATCATGGCATGCCAAGGGCGGTGAAAATTCATTTGAAAATGATAGGGTTGAAAAAAGTAATATTGAAAATCCATGTGGTGTCAAGGGCAAAAAGTCCATGTATTTAATTAATCTGGAGTGATATCTATAAGACCCCAATATAAGAGCTACTTATTATGCAACTAAAAGCCAAAGGCATAAGTCTAGGTGCAAGTACGTCATCAAGTCCTACATGGTACTAGTTGGATAAATTAAAATAAACTATAATAAGCACACGCGAGATGTCGGTGAGTATAAACTGCAATATTTTTAAAGATTTGGTCGTGTAAAATGATTTTCCTTTCTTTAACAGATCAAATATGAAGGTGTATTATCCTTTATTTTTTTTGTCTTGAATTCTCCATTTAACTAGAGTCGAGCTACTGTTAGCCCGAAAGAGATAGAACTCTCCTATTACAAATTTTCTCTATTCCTAAGACTCGAACCCAAGACCTTTCTTAAAGGGAATAAGTGTCGAACCATTTAAACTAACCTATATTGGTGGTGTATTATTGTTTATGAAGATTACTTACTACCAATATCTTTCGCTTTTTGCTCCCTAATTTGCTCACTATCGCTTTTAATTATCTTCTCCAAGGCCATTTAAATAAGCAAGCAATCTGCAATCTAATATTTGTTATGTTAAAATTGTTACCGCAAGTGCACGGCGTAACTGTAGCTAGCCACCGGCAAGTATGGGTAGTATGCACAGGGAACTTGCTTTCATTTACCAGAAGTAGTCAATCTATTCAATCTAGGCAAAACAATTTCAAAGGTTTGACCAATAATTAACGAATAGAAAATCAGAATATTGAAACACCTAGGTTGGAATTAAAAGCACAATTACATCGATGAATCAATCATCAACCCTAACAAATAGATTTAAGAATTGCGTTACGAGTGGATAGATTGCTAATTGAGTCCATCTCCTCCCTTTCTCAAGGGTCGAAGTCTAATCCTAGAACCATAGCCACCTATTTTTATGGAACTAAAAGTTAAATGATTATAAGATCTACAATCTCTAATCCCAACTAGAGCCTCAATTATTTTCATATCAAAATCCTAGTTATCTACTAATTCGTGCTAGGTAAAAGTTTCATCTCTCAATGCTCCCTAAACCTGAATAATAACGAATGAATGCTCTTTCGAGTAATTCATCAAATATATGGTGCGCAAAGTAGAAATCATAAACACAAAACATGGGGTTCGGGGCTAAATCATGATCCAACTACATAATTGGCATTAATCCCAACCTAAGTTGGGAGATTAGGCACGCATCATGTCGAAAGCAACAATCACAAATACCAATTCACTAAACATGATTCAACCAAAACCCTAAAATAACAATGAAGAGAAGAAAGAGACTTAAGAAACAAACTTGAATTAATCACCATGTGGAAGTAGAACAATCTTTAATTGTAATGAATTCAGTCTAAAAGGCATTCAAGAAAATCTCCTAACAAAACCCTAGTAGTCACCTAAGAAGAGTGCTCTCCAAAAGAAAAACCAGAGATCCCTAAAAACTGCCCAAAAAATGACTTAAGTCACGCATCTGCGGGCCTACGCATGGTCGCGCCTAGACGCATGGACAACTGTGTGCCACGCACTGGTAGGGCGCATAGCCGTGCGCCTCTTGTAGTTAGCGAGTGCGCAACTTAGGCCTCTGTGGCATGGCTGTGCACTCCTGAAGTACGATCATGCCCTCTTCTACCCATCTTCCCTTGGCTCTCGAGCTTCATTAGACCTCAATCTTTCACGTAATTCATTGCCAAAGTCGTCATTTCTATCAAACCCCAAAGATGTCTCCTGAAAGTAAAATGAACAACTTTATAAGCACAATTGAATCACAGAAAGTGGATTTAACCCTTTCTCATCTAGATTTGACATAGAAACAATGAGAAACAATGATCAAATAAGAGCCAAAATGAAGTCAAAATAGAGGTTTATCACCCCCTATCTTATCTCTTGCTTGTCCCCAAGTAAGACTAGCTCATGAAACATCATAGAAGGAGATTAATCTCAAGCCACGCTCCTCCTCAGGCAAGGGACGATCGATTAACAAATCAGGCTCAATCATGCATTAAAGATGGCCAAGTCAAGGTGTGAAGCATTCTCAATAAAACAAAAACACTAACATCCACAAGTCCTCTTACCCAAATGCTACACATCAAGCGCCTCAATATCGACGCACATAGTAGGACAAGACCTTCCTTAATAAATGGTGAATAAGTAGGACCTGTAGAATCTCACTTTGGGATAGAGTGGAACACTCTTCTCAATGTGTTTAGAATATGGAACAAGGGTGCACTCAATACTCTATCCAATCAAGTAACTACCATAAACTTGGTAGGGTTCTCGATTCTCCACCGCTTGATTCAAAGTGCAGTATGCCGATCATGAGGACTTGTAAAGGGGATGTAATGGGGCCAAGGGTTAAGGATGAAAAGTGGAGTAAATTTGGAAAGAGTGAAGCTAATAGTCAAAATACTAGGGAGTAAAAAAAAACTTCCATAACTAGTGTCAAAACAACAACTTCACAGTTCACACCACAATTAAAAGTTAAGCAATAACCCCACAGAAACATCAAAGAAAAAATTAAGCAATCTTATTACCAGAGCCCCATGGTAATCACTTTCTTTATTTCTTTCTTTTTTTTTTCTTTTTGTTCTTTTTCATCGCTCTCTTTCTTTTTTTCTTTTCTATTTCTTATTTTCTTTGAGAATCAAAAACAAGATGCATGTGAATGGCATGAGGAATACAAAATCAAATCACAATTCCCCCTAGGTGAACCACCAATAAGGTACTCAGGGTGGACCAACCTCTAAAGCAAACCCAACTCAAAATGAAATTGTTGCTCCACTAGATCTTGACAAGGGTGTAGGAAATATGAATAGGCCAAGTGTATACCAGATGGCATGCAACAACAAACACAGGGACAAGGCACAACATGCTAGCAAAAGGGGTAGTACACATTAATGGGTGGCTTTTTGGCTCATGTGGCTATATGAAACAAAAAATGCTTCAATCATATCAACATATGCAAAATGCTAAATGTGATTTCAAAGAGAACAAGACCAAGTTCTAGAGATGCAATCACGGATGAGTCACACATGAAAGGAAGTATGAGATTATATGCAATGAATAGTCATTAGGCTCAAAGTCTCACAGATAAATCTACCACATTCAAGCAACTTACTCTGAGATATGTCCCACTTGTCAAGGTCAATCAAGTCAAACCACATGAATCTCAAGGGCAATTGGCATGCAACATAGGGCAGAGGAATTACGAATGGCAATGCCAAACACATTTTCACAAAATTCACATCATAACAGGCCACACTTCAACACATAGATCAACAAGACCTATCAATCATCACCCCTTATGCTCTCTTCATAAGAGGGGTTTTCACAAACTTTTAGGCAACTCTTTTGTTCAGAATGCACTAGATCTAACTAAGAAAGCAGGAAACATATAAAGGATAATGAAGAGAAGGGTAAGAAGTAGTACCTGGAAAACTTATAAATGTTTAACCCGATCACTTCTCCTTTTGAGATGCAAAATCTAACTTGTATGCTCTAAACTACATGCTTTATTAAAGGAAAAATACAAAGACAACCTAGTAAAACTACATGACATCCTATCTATATACAGCGAATACAAGTGATGTCATTCAATCCATGCCCCAAAGTCTACAATTCCATCCAAAGAGTTATAAGCTCACCCCCATGCTTAAGACTTTTATTGCCCTCAATGAAAAGGGCAATTAAAAAGACCAAGGGTAGGGGAGGACTAATAGCACCTAAGGGAAGAGGGGAGGGTGGGGGAAGAATAACACACATTTCCCCCCCCCCCAAAGCAATGAAATACTTGGGTTGCCTCCCAAGAACTTTTGTTTTAGGTCCTTAGCTTGACCCTTACCTCAGATTTGCAGATGATGGCAAGATGGAGGGAGGTGGAGGTCGTGAACTAATGAATGGTGTTGCCTCCAACACCTTCCCAGGGTGAAAGTGTTCAGTCATAAATCATACGTTGTTTTAATAATTATTTTAAGTTTATTATATATATTATTTCATCTAATTTACTTTATTTTATATATTTTTCAGGTTAGGCATTAATAAAATAAAAAGGAGAAGAGAAGACGTCGAAGTTCGGATTTTACACGCTTGGCTATCAAGTCGGTCCAAGAATAATAATTTACGGAAAATATTATTTTTCATAATTACTTATTTGAGCTAGGTTTACAAGAGTTGGAGAGAAGCTAGAAGACTTGGGGGAGAAGGAGTCTAAGAAAAAAACCTTAGCTATCTTCCCCACAATAAAATCATGCATCATTCCATCTCATGGAGCCATCAACCCCACGGCAGAACCATCAACGTCTTCTCCTTCATATAAAATCACGGCAGCCTCCTGCCCATCACCTTCTTCCTCCACGCCACCCATCACAGCTGTTTCATCCCACCATCACGCTATAAGCCACGGCTCCATCGTCACATCCTCACACCCTTCTTCTTCTTCCTCAATGTAAATCATCACTATTAATCCCTAGCCTTCTACCTCTCCATGCCTCATCTTCATCATCGCCATCAACGATAATCATCATCATCATAATCGCACACCCACACCTCACGTTGCTATATTATCAAGGTTTTTTTTTTTTGTTTGAATTGTTATTATTATTTTGTTTAATTAGTTAAACTCTTTATATTATTAAACATGAAATTTTTGCTAAACTCTTGTGATTTAATTTTTAATATGAATGCGTAATTTTCTTGTGCTTAGTATAATCTACTTGAAACCACGCTAAATTAATTATTTTGAAACAAGTTTTATGCTTTATTGTCTAGTTGATTGTTATTCATGATTATATAATGATTAGTATTTGTCGTTCAAGATATTCGTGTTATATTAATTAGAATGCAAGTTAGTTAATTTAATACGAATTCATATGATAGTTTAAAAGGCTTTAATAGGTAAAAGTTATAATCTTTTAGGCAATAGTATCATCCTAATCAATCATGGATGGCTCAAACCCATCTCTTTTAATTAGATAATTGTTATAGATCTTTGTTAAATTAATTTGCTGGTAAATTGGTTACAAAGCATTGGATGATGTTTTTCTAATACGTAATACTCTAGTTTGATTAAATTCTTGCGCTGGTGTGAGGGTTATCAAAATTAGTAGGGTTTATGTTAGGGCTGGACTTAAATAAACTATAATATAAGAAAAAACGGGGAAGATTCGCTGGTGGGTGTCTTCTACAGTCTAACTCATGAATAAAAACAATTTGTGTGTTGATGATAAATACTAATTTGCATGGTGGATATAGATTATGCTAAGTATTTTTCATAAATTTGGTATCTTTGATAATTATTTATTACTTTTTAGTTACTTTGTTTAGTTTGTCAATTTTTATTCTTCAATCATTAGCTTTAATATAAAATTCATTTACTCCCCAAAAGAAAGTCTTTTAGGAGTGTCTTGGTAATATTAGATCAGTTAGATTTTAATTTTTAGAGTGATTATAATTTTCAGATTTGATTTATATTCTGTTTTGTCTTTTAATTACTATTTTGTAAGAAATTAAGCTAAAAATAGTTCCTTTTGTGTTTTTTCAAGCTTTAATCCATCCTAGGGTTTATATAGTGTCCTATTCTGCCTCTATTTAATTTTTGAATTTTTGGAAACAATGCATGATAATTTTTCAGAATTATTTCTTGAACTGAATATGTGCAGGTTTTTATTTCAATAAATCTAAAAATTATGTTTTTAATTTTTATTTCATGTTTTTTAGGTCTTGTTAAGTCCAGAAAATTACATCCTAAAATCTGGGCAATTTTGTTATTTATTTTCGTATTTATATTAGTTCAGTTTATTTCTCTCTAATTTCATATTTTATTTTCTGTTTGCATTTTCTAGAGTTAATTTTCTATTTTGATTTTTCTGAATTTAATTATATATAATTTTGGAGTTATAAGCTTATTAACTTGAAGAATATAAGTTTAGATTACTGTTTGTAATTTTTTTAATTTTAATTTTCTGCTTATTATTTTCTATTTTAATTTTTAGTTAAATATTGTGTTATTATTTCTGTTTTTATTTTCCAGATTATTTAGGATAGCTATTTACTGTTTTATTTTCAGAAATAAATTTAGAGTATTTAGGAGTAATATTAAGTATTTTTTTTGCAGATTTTTATTTATTAAATTTGATTTATTATAGAAATACAAAGAGAAGAAACAATAAATTAGAGTAGTAAAATCATTGAGAATTAAACTAGCCTTTTGACATAATC